>JABCMJ010007798.1:0-39608 GCA_014822125.1 Arbutus unedo
TTTTTTTCCACAATTATCAATATATATATACTAGTGCTAGCTCGTATTCGACTAGTATAAACTGATATTTAGAAAGATACAATATTAATGTTATTTGTTCCTATTTTTATGTTAAAATAATACGACCCGTACCGGTGACCTTGGTCCGGTTGATCAACACGGGACCGGAGAGTATCTGATTCCTTCTTCTATCGTCAGATCGATGTATTTGCTCTCCTCACCAGAGAACACGAATCAGAAGGGAGAGAGAGAGAGAGAGAGATGAAGCCGTCGCCGGTGGACCTGTTCGCGGATCTCGAAGATCCGAATTCGACGATGGCGATGGATGTGGACGACGTCGAAGCACTTGAGTTGTTCGGGGAAGGTCCAATCGTCGCTGACCACAAGCTCGCCGATGCCGACTTCTTCAACTTATTCGAAGACGACTTCGACGACGCCGACATCAACTGAGCGGCCTAGCGTTCTCCTCCTCCACGGGCATTACCGTCATCTGTCCTCCGATTTTCTAGGGTTTTTCCTTCGTCAGGCTTATTTTCCTTTTTGTAACCTCGTTTTGATTGACGAAGGAGACTGCTCTCGTCAGATGCTAATGCTATCACTCGGTTTCGGATTTGTTTAACTGGATAAATGGAATGCGTGATTGGAGCTCATTTTCTTTTTAATGATCACTATCTGCTTGATTTCTGCTCTGCGATTGGGTCATCTTTTGGGTATGTTTTAGACATTTCAGATTTTGCAGTTTGAATGATCGGTAGCTAGGGTATCCATGGACTAGTGGGGACGCATGTAAGTAGGGCTTTTCGCGAATAAAACCTCAATAGATATTGGGATTCTTTGTTTGTTTATATATATTTAGTATTTCTGTTTTCTAGGAACCAATTTATTTGGCCAGAATGAAAGTAGATATGGGGTTTCTATGAGTATCGGCAAGTTATAAAACAACGAACACTCAATTAGGGTGGCGTCTTGAGTACTTGGTGCTTTCTAAATTTCTGGGAATGACTTGTTCCATGTTTCGAATGGCTCGTACCTGCTACCGAGCTATGCCTAGATAAGATGCATCTTGCTTGTATGGATAATCATGCATCATGATATTGTGTTCAGCGTTAATCTTAAATTTTCCTGGTGGCTGAGATCCTGAGACTTCTGGCGACTTTGATAGGTGTTGTTGAGCTGTGGAACACCACCACCCTGTGTGATTTCATTTGCTCTGGAGATGGATGGTGTTCCTTTTTATGAGAATTGTGACATTCTTTTAAACTGGTTAATGATTATGTTACAGTTGCATACATGGAATTTATGTATATTTTCTCATGTATATGTAGCTAGGTGCTTATTGAAATGACGGTACAAACATTGAAGATGTTTTGGTTTTAGTTCTTTCTTTTTTGTTTATTGGTTTTTTGGTGTTTTATTTTTAGCGTTTGCCAGAAGGACAAAGCCTTAAGATCGTCACCAAATGGTCATAGGAATATGAATGTCTAATCCAATTGGATTTTTTGTCGCCATTAGTTGCGTCATGCCCTATGCCCAAGTAGTCTTTTGCATTTTACTCCTATTTAAACATGAGAACCCTTTATCTATGACCTCTTTGAGCTCGCCCACAACTCATCTGCCAAAACAGAGTAATAACTAATAACCACAGGGAATATAAAACCAAGTACGCACTTCCAATCTTTTCATTCCAAGATCATCAATAGTGGAGCCATCTGCGTTTAGCTTCACACCCTTTGGAGGTGGAAGGAACCATCGCACTAAGTGCATGTTTGCTGTGCATTGTGGTGCAAAGGTATTTGAGCTGCATTGATTTTTTCATCATTGCTAAGAATACGGCTCCTAGGTGAACCACAAGAGTGAATGATACATAAGACATTGTCAAATCATACTTCTAATAACCTATTTGCCAATGCCCAGAGCATATGGTTTCCCATGATCTCCATACCGAGCAGCCCATGGTAGATTGTTGAGATACATGCTGATTGAATGGATAAAAATTCGGATTGTCTCTACTGTTAATCCACCTTTTCAAGCATAGAATGCCTTAACAATCATGGTGGTGCAGTCTTGCTGTGATTTGCAGATATCAAGTCGCTTCCCTCATTAACTAGTTTTTCTTCAAATTGTTGGTGTATGTGATGAATCTAATTACTGGGCCAACCACAAAGAATTTATGAGATTGTTTCCTTATAAGGAGCCTTCACTTTCCAGAATTTCAGTGAACCTTTCTTTTTCTAGAATATTACATACTTGAAGTTCGTATTATACTGGAGTCTGGAGGTAACCCTTTTGTGCCTTTTTTATGGACTATTTGTCAATAATTTTAGAGGGAGGGCTGAAGCCTGAAATACCTTGACAAAGTGAGGATACAATTCAACACTGTTGAAAATCCAAACGCAAAATTTTCTACACAGCGTATGTATGTTTCAACTCATGCATGAATATCTGTTCTCTTTGTTTTCTGATATTTACATTATACCCAGGCATTTGTTGAAGTAGGATGATTGATAAGGTGGTTCAATGGTTTTTATGGCCACAAATGGCTTAGTTGGATAAAAACCGAGTGTTAAAGAATGATAACTTAAATTAGCAGTCATTATTTGTTTGGGGTTTGCTTTTGGGTAATTCAGAACTCCCAAACCTTTGAAAATGACTCTTCCAGTAAGTTGGTTATCGGGTAAGCTTGTTGATGAACTTCTTCAATATTAAATTATGTGTTTTAAGTACGTTGAACTAGTTGGCATGGAGCTGTACTGTTCTGGAACTTTAGGTCTTGCTGATATTTTTCTTCCTTTAGCCACATTTGGCTCAAACGTTTCAACGGAGGTAGTGCATCAAGCAGTTAACACCATTTGATTGAAATCAGATTGGCTGATGGTGATTTAGTGAAAAGGCTAGTGGAAACTTCAGGTGTACGTGCGACTTTTATTAGCAACTCTCTGCTGTGGTGATTTTATTCTTCATCTCTCGGGAGGTTTTGGTACTTTTCCTTTTGTACTTTTCCTTGTTGTCCCACATCATGTTTTTATCACTAAGATACAGAGCACTCGATTTCTTCGACATAGGAATATCAAGTTTAACAAAGGCATGATTTGATTTTATTGAATGAATCAATTATACTAACTTTTTTTGAAAATGCAAAGCGACCATTCTAGTCAAAGTTCAATCAACTCACGTCATATTTTCATTTCTTTCTCATCAAAAGATACTCAATTTAAAGGCGTCCCAGAAATTTTAAAGTTAATATGGTGCGAACAAATGTTGTCATTGTCATAACCCATCTTGATGTAGAGAGGATTAATAATCGGCCAATGAACTTTACTCATTAAGGCCTCTAACAATGCGAGGTTAGGAACGTTCACATGTCAACCGTATATAAACCTTGAAGGGTTCTCAGAGTTGCAAAAGCATGAAATATATTTAATCAAATACACTAAGGATGTGCAATATACAAACTTAGTTTTAACATGTAAAGGATACAAGATACAAATACATTATGGTCCAAACACGGCTTAACTGGTATGCAGCAAAAGTACTAACAACTTTACTAAGTACAACAACACAACTCTTCATAGACAATAAACCAAACGGCTCTTCTCGATTTTCTTTAGGCTATATTGTCTCGTCTTTTTACTTGGTGTATTGCATAATAACATGCATAAGTATTATCAATCCAGATTCACGAACCTTACAGGTTTGTCATGTGTTAATTTTATTTATTTGGAATCAATAAAACATAACGTCAATGTACATAATTTGATCCATGGACCATGACCGAGGACATATCAAAGTATCTCACAGTTTTTGTAGCCTGCAGGTTAATCAATTATCATAATTCAATGATCATTTATGCATCGATGTTCAAATTTAACCAATGATGTATGCTAAAACTTATATACGGAACGATCCTTAATATAATTTCAATAATTGACATGATGTCATTCAAATCCATCTGGCCGTGGGACCCTCCCTTATTTTGTACACCTCTTTTTTCATTCCTAGTGTGTTACAAGATATCATCTCATGATTATTTTTGTATCAAAATTTGTGAATTATTACATAGCATTCATGATAGTTAAGGCATATCATCATTTAACGTGTTTAAGCATGGTTTAACGTAAAATGGGTACCAATAAAAATATACATTTTATTTTAAATAACCACATGCTTGAAAATATTATTCAAAACGTATAAGTAAAGAACATATGTCCAGACTCACTTGATATCATCTTACATAATTCAACGATTTGCTTTGATTTCGAGATCATGATTGTCCTATTATCAATGAAACACCATACTTCAAAAACACGTTCTAGTCTATTAATAAAGTTATTTCTAACATTTTCGGACTTACTATGTCACATTGCCTCACATTTCTAACATTGCGTAATCAAATCCCGACTCGGCATGTGGCATTTGATTTCTTAGATTTTCGGTAGTGCTTTATTCGTTGGATCGAAGTAGAAATTTCGGACTGAGCCCTACCTATATATTTGATTATGAGTATCTAATTTTTATTTGATGATTGTGTAGGGGATATAAATCAAATTATGTGTATTCGATTGTATAAATTAATCAAGTTGTAAATTTAATAAATATTAGGTGTCAGCTCAGACTTTGATTTGAACCATAGAAATACTAGATATTTATTATATGTGACGCTTCGTGGGTTAATTTAGTTTAGTTGATCAATTAAAAAACTATTATTTGTTAAGACCGATTTGTATGCTAGGCCTACGAACATTGTATATGACCTAGATCTGGTCAATGTTGACGATGTCATATGATTTTTGTGATTTTAATTTATGCCCGATAGATGTTTAGTTGAATCACATTATGGTATTTTATTATTGCAGGTTGAGCATGACGAATGAGCATCATTCATGAATGCATGGAAATTAAAAGTTTAATGGCAGAGTTAGATGATCTCATTGTTGCAATAATGAGTAAACCAGAATGATTTGGAGATGTGATGACTTATGGGAAATTGCAAAACCTTGATGTTGTGATATCGATGAAGGAGATTATGAGACTCTGAAGTTGTAATTTTGATAAGAGAGATTGCGAGATCTCGATACTGTGATACCATTGAAGGGAGATTGAGAGATCTTGAGGTTGTAATTTTGACAAGAGAGATTGTGAGACTCCGATGTCGTGATACCAACGAGGATTGCGAGACCCTGAGTTATAATTTTGATAAGTGGATTGCGAGTCTCCGATATGGATATAATAATAACTAAAAGATACTCAATGCGAAAAGTTTTATGTACGATATTGCATATTCATGTTTATTTATCGTTCTTTGTATGCTGCATAGAATTATTATTGTAAAGACCCGCTCCCGCCTTATACAATATTGTCCTCTTTTGCCACCCAAACCCTATGGACTTCCCAGTAGGTCACCCATCCCTGAATTGCTCTAGGACGAGCACGTTTAACTGTGAAGTTCCATTTGGTGTTGGCGCCATCACGGTTTTAAAAGGCCTTGTACAAAGAAGGTTCATAATCTTATAAATACCACCGAACTTACATCCACCAAGCGATATGGGACCCTTGACCACCCATTCGGGCATCTCATTGAAACTCCATTTTCCGGATGCTGGCCTCACAGCCAACACTACAGTCTGGCTGGGATGTCACAATCTCCCCCACTTAGGAACACAGGTTCTCTGTGGGCCATAGATTTTTCACATTTTCGGTTTGTGATGTCCCGTCCCACATCGAAAGTCTACATGGATGATCCTGAGTATATAAGGAACCATGTAAACTATTACTAACAACTTGGGCTTAAACATTTTGGGTCATGTGGTTAGACTCCAACAAGTTGTTGGGTCAGTAATTTACATGGGGCGTTACAAATGGTATCAGAGTTATCCGTGTATACGATCGAGTGTGGGTCGGGACTTTGTTTGGTCATTAGAGAACAGACCCGGGGTTATGCCATGGTGACTCTAGTGTTCAGCCCCTTGCGATGGCGCAAGGTCTTAAAGGTAGGGAGATTGTGATGCATCGAAAGTCTACATGGATGATCCTGGGTATATAAGGAACCATGTAAACTATTACTAACAACTTGGACTTAAACATTTTGGGCCACGTGGTTAGACTCCAACAAGTTGTTGGGTCAGTAATTTACATGGGGCGTTACAATTATCATGTATATTTATTTATAAATTAGGGATAAGGTTAAACTTTTTTACTGAATGTTAATCACTCATTGGAGCTACTTCTTGGCACTTGACATTTCACGTCAGGTTTTGAAGAACAGGTTGAAGCAGATCATAATTTGAAAGTTTAGAAAACTAAGGAGGACGAGATGAATATACTAAAACCATGGTTATACCAATAACTGTCTGATGGTTTGACATGGGGTGTTCCCTTTGTTACTTTTGATTAATGAAAATTTATGACTCGAATTATTACTTTTCAAAACTTTTTAATGAATTAAATTTTAAATTAGTTATTTTGCCTACAATTAATAAATAATTGAGAATTAAACTCTTTATTTTAATTAAAAAATTATTCCGCTACTTAATTAATTACTTTTTTTATTATAACCTACCATATATGGGGTTTCATTCACCCTAAAATCGTTAGGCATGTCTCTCAATATAGGAAATCGAACTTTCAATGCACCAACTCTCCAGTGACGAGTAAAGATGGTTAAAACCGTTCTTCTACTTTTATAGGTAACTAATTGCTCAATAACAAGTGGCATTGCTCGCTGTTGCTTATTAGCGTTGGCTATATTTTTTATTATATTCGAAATCAATCACATAATACCTATAAAGTAATTACCAACTCTGAATAGTACTGTTTAATAATTGCCTGCTTAATTTATGCATATTGTCATAATCTTAGATTATTATTATTAAATCAACCTTTTACAAGGGTAGGTGCCGAGAGAAATTGCATTGCATATGGGATTATTATTATTATTATTCAAGATTCAAAAAATACTCGCGAATTTGACATTTCCTCCCAGCAAGAGAAAACCAAAAATTCCTCATGTGGAATGAACATGCAACCATCAAATTACAGAAGAACATGCAACCATCATATTATCATCTTTTTCCATGATACAAGAGCACAAAATCCAGAATATTTTTATTAACCATTTACAGCATTCATTTGGAGCTTGGATTTCTAGTCCATTCTTTCCATGAGTACAATCTCCATGAAACTGGTAACACAGCTTGATGACGACAAACCAAACACTCCACCCAAACCCAACCCCCCCCGGGGAAGAAATTTCTTCAAAAATTCTAGCACTTGTAAAAGAATAATTCACACTTACAGAAATTGTTATAAAATGTGCCCAAAAAAAAGAACAGAAATCATTTTTGAAAATTTCACAAAAGTACAAAGTTATGTCATCTCGAAAAGAGCTCAACTCTATTGAGTTGGCAATCCAATACAGGGTCCTTCGGAAAAGATGCAGGCAGAGGATGATCTGGAATCACGCCAACCTATATAACAATTCATAAAATCGCAGCAACACAACCTCATTAAAATGAGCAAGCAAGAGAGAGAGAGAGAGAGAGAGAGAGAGAGCAATACCTTGTCAATATCTGTGTGAGCAGGTGTCTCATAGCGAGCAACTGTAACAGCCAAGCCAGAGCCATCGGATAGCTCAAAAACTGATTGAATCTTGCTGTAAGAAGTATAGTAGGCAAGTCACATTAGGTGTATAACATATATTATCACCACATTTGACGCTGAAAAATCAACATTACCCTTTCCCATATGTGCGTTCTCCAAACAGTACTGCTCGTTTGTTGTCTTTCAATGCACCGGCTAAAATTTCACTAGCACTAGCAGTTCCTTTGTTGACCTAAAAACCAGTCAGATAGGGATCAGTTGCTATAATGACAATTTTCTCCGGCAAGGAAATAATATGAGAATAAAGTTCATGGAGGTGATCGAGATTGAAAGAACCAAAAAGCTACTGAAATAAGGACCACTATAAGATATATGAGGTCAACTACGACATCCTGAAATGAATCAGCAACAGTTTGAACTAGTTCCTTTGGAAGTGGAGGAGAACTAGCAAAGGGAAAACATATGAACATAAATAAAAATTCACTACTATTTGGGAGAAGAATGAGTTCTCAGTTCAGGAACCACAAAAAACCAGCAGTATCTATAAAGACTATAAGCAGAAATAGTAGTTGACTGTCAAATCATGGAACTCTGCTGCCGCAGCAACAATTTTTCGATAGACATAATACCAACTGAGAACAGTTTTTTTGGTTTGCAACTGTTAATTCCTAGTGAGAGACATTAAACAAATAAAAAGAAGGCAGAGATTATGTAAATCAAAGAGATGTTAAATTCAAAATAAACAACCCCTTGAGACACGGCAAGTTAAAGGCAAATTCTATTTCTAGAAGAAGTCACCCACAATATTATATTAACAAAATGAAAGAGAAAGAACTATTCCAAGGGTCCTTATAACATGATATAACCATAGCAAGCACAGAAAATAAGTTCGCATACCAGCACAGCTAGGGGTTCTGTGGCTGCAACTGCATTGCTTCCATCAGTATCATAGATATCACGGATACCTCGACTATCACAAATATACACAATGACACCTTTCTCTAACCTGGTTAACAAAAACCAAGTATGAGAACTTCTAATGTACAATTATGGAGTGTCTGGCAACAAAATAAGATTCATCATCTACAAACCAAAGGACATATCGACTAGGTTGTGCATCAGAAGGAAGTTATGAATGCATGTAAACAAGTAAAACAATTCTCCTGCCACGAATAGAGTTAAAAATTTGGCACGTTTCAGTGCAATTTAGAATGTAAAAAACTGGTGATAAGCACTATCGGAAAATATTTCGCTATGCATCAAATATGATATACCTACAAAGGTCCCTTTCGAAGAAAATGCTACTAGAAAACTAGAATTTCATCACGTGCATGATCAGACTTGACCATGCAAATGAAAGTCAAGCACTCCCCCTCAAGAGATAACCTTGAACTACTTTTTGTTCCAACAGACGAGACAAGATATGAAAGAGAATCAAAATGATCAACCTTCAACCTTGACAAACGAAATCTACCACAATCACAGAATAAGTCCTTGGGAACATCACATTACAATTAATTAGATGCTTGCCATCCAGACAATGAATGTCCCCGAGTTCTAGTGGGACGTGTGCCTGGGTGTGCGGAAGGAATAACCAAGGATTCAGGATCCTAACTTGGTACTAGGTCATGCAATATATTCTAGAAATGCTTTTTCGTCCAGAACAATACAAAGAAAGTGATTCATGTAAGTCACAAAAGCTTAATCTTGTCTGTTCATACAAGTTATGCGAAACATGAGTTGGAGCCATGACGTGCAACATGTGAAATATGCATGTCATTAATTTTCTTGTTGTCAAACCGACTATCACTTAGGGAAGAAACAATTTCTTTTTTCACATCTTAAGAACACAAACAACACTACTACGCAAAATTATAGTATGAAATGGAAACAATCCCCAAGGAGATTTGAGTTGATGTGGTTCAACCAGTGTTCAACATTTGTTGAGATCATTCAAACATGCATCTAGTTGTACGCTACTAATCCTTTTGTGTATAAACATGGGAAATGCTCCACATAGAAATGTGGGTTGGCATACTGGGCATGCAAGAAATTCCCACTACTAATATTAACAGACAGCCTGATCATCCTTCTCCATTTTATTTCTTCTTTTCAAATTCAATACATGCTAATTTTTCCCTTTGCACAAATCATATTTTAATCAGTGAGACATACTTATCAATCCATTTCACGGTCTTAGTAAACCACTACAGCTTTATTATTAAGTGAATACAAAACTTCCATTGCACAGGATTTTCAAAATGGCCAGGGGACTTCATTGTTTTTTCCCCAAAGGCAGTGCTAAGTTGGACCAACTCTACGATGCAAACCCCAGATACGCACAATCACCTGCATATCACGTGTATCAGGAATGCCTAGGCAAATCACCAGAAAGATTGAACCCAAGGCTCACCCTTTAAAACTGGACCCATGCAGCACACTTGGCATAGGCACTTGTATGATCCCAATTCTTGAAAAAAGTGAGAGAGAACGAGAGAAATTGTTTTGTTATTGTATCCCATGTTCTCAAAATCAGTTGGGATAGAGAAAACGGGGTCTGTCTAGGGCCCTAAACTCCAATGTCCGGATGATTTTCTCATGCATTCTAGAAGTTTTGAGTTTGTGCCCAACTATGACTCGCGCCCAACCTTTACATGGTTAGATAAGAGAGACAAATAAAATTACTGCTGGATAAGCTTCTTAATATTAATATGTAGTTTTGAAAAAAAAAATAGCAATTACTAAATAAACCAAAAGACAGAAATATACCTATGTAATCTGTACATAAAATAGCTGCACTACTGTCATATACGCATGCAACACACAAACAAAAGTATATCGACTAGACAGCGGTCTTCTCAATATTAAATCTCTCCCAGTGTGCAAATGCCTGGTCACAGTTTCTATTTTTCAAATTAAAAAAAGCACAATCTAATAATAAAGAAACTATGTTCATGCTATTATTTAGATAAAATACGTATATTTGAGTCCTAATACATCTCCATCTCCATTCTTTAGGATCATCCATGCACTTTCAAAGAGTTTTCATCTTATGAACTGTCAAATCAACCAAACTTTGTTAGTTGCTTTAACTCCACTTGAAACTTAGTACTAAATCAATCTTGAATCACAATGCTTAAGGCTTTTGAAATTTATTTATGTCCAATCTAACAGGTGTTTTCAGTACTATCCTGTATTGTGGGTTCACCTCTGTTGGTGTGTATCCATGCTACTTAGGAGTTAGCGTCAAACTCTCTTTAAAAGGAAATCTTAAAACAATGTTTGGTTGAAGATGAGAACTCAATGATAGTATGTTTGTGGCTTTTTCAATAACCCTATTATTTTCCTGGGATACACACCCATTGTCCCCACAGTTATTAGAAATTAATTATCAGGATGTCAAGAATACTTTTGGGTAAAACTGTTTTTTCCATGAAAGTCGCCAGTCAACATCTTTCAAACGAACACAACAAAACAGTACACAAAGGAAGCTCTTATACAACGTAAGGAGTGTCACACAAGATGTCTTATTCTGTATATTACTTGAACTCACTGAAACTTGATTCACGGCTACATCCAAATAACACTCTTCCAATGGCATACAATGCAGAGATGTGTAACTTACATTTATAGCCTTTTGTAAAGTATACACATCTTTATATTTCTCCATGCATTCAAACAGTAACATTACAGGTCAATTAGTTTGATCTGCAATTGCAAGAGCAGAGCTTGACCAACTGAGCTATAGCCCCCAAGCCAAGTTCATCAAGATTAATGATGGCACAGTCATTGGTAACTGGCTTTGCACAAGCAGAGAGTCATTCAGGAATGAGGATAATTTTAAGTGATCCATAATATAAAAAAAAAAAAAACTGTTATCCAAAACCTACAACCAATAAAAAATTAGGTAAAGTAAATGAAGAAACTTTTCAAAGAGAAATAAAAAAAGTGTGCAAAACAAAACTGAAACAGCACTAAGAAAGTTTATCTTCACAAGTTAAATACACAATGTTGATATTTGGATTTAGCTTACCAAAACTTCGCAATCTCAATTCCTTCAGGGAAAAGACCACCACTGCACCAAATTTTACCTTTTAGAAAGTCTTCCATAGGACAAGTGTAAAATGAAACATGTCAAAAGCATATCACCTATTATCTCGAAGGTCCAAGACAAAAGCTTTAACATTATTTCTCTTTAGAGTTTCGATTGCTTGCCTGACAGCACCTACAGATGATGAATATTCCCAAGACCTTTAGAAATGTCTAGTGTAAACAATATACAACATGAATAGTTAGCTTATAAAGTACAAGAAGAGTAACATAACTCGCAGTCTAGCAGAAGAAAACTGCAAATTTTCTAACAATCTAAATTATATCTCATTGCCAAAAAAAAAAAAAAAAAAAAATTAGTATATTTTGAATCATCTTTATAATATATACAATGTATCTTGTAAGATGGAAAAAATGTTTAGGGTTCTTGATTACCCTATCACACATATTATTCATATATAGAAAGACAGTGGGTACAAAAAGACTAAGCTAGCCTCACAATTCAAGCTATAATTATAAACATATTTATCTAACACTTCCCTAAACTGGAGAATAAATAACACAAAGTCCAAGCTTGTTACACAATAGTTCTACTCATGGTTTGAATAAAAGTTTAGTGAAAATGTCAGCTAGTTGAGCCCCTAGAGACACAAGGGGTAACCAATATACCATCTTCGACATTTTCTCAAATATGACAATTAAACTCAATAAGCTTCGCTCTCTCATGAAATACGGGATTCGCAGAAATATGAATTGTTACCTAATTACACAGTACATAGGTATGGGCAACTGCACACCAAACCCTAACTCCTCGGGTAAAGACCGCACCCATACAATCTTGCATGTAGTGTGAGTCATAACTCTATACGCAGCTTCTGCACCAAACTTCGCAATGACCATTTATTTCTTGTTCTTCTAGGTAACAAGATTATCACCAATAAAAGTACAATAGAGATCTTTGATCGTCTATGGTGATCGTGCCTAATCAACATCAGTAAAGTCCTCAACACGTAGATGACCATTAGATCGATAAAACAAACCGTGTCCATGAAGGGCCTTAAGATACTTAACAATACAAAGAGTTACTTCTCAATGCAGAAGACGATAAGCTAACATAAACTGTCTCACTGTACTAACAACAAAGAAGATATCATGACTAGTAACCTCCCTTAAGATACTTAATAATACAAAGAGTTGCTTCTTAATGCGTAGGATGAGGAGTTGACATAAACTGACTAACTGTACTAACAACAAAAGAGATATCACAATGAGTAATGGTGAGGTAATTCAACTTGCCAACCAAGCGACAATACTGGTCCAAATAAGAAAGAACCTCACCCTAATCAATGCAAAGCTTGACATTTGGATCCATAAGTATCTCCACATGCTGCAACCCTAATAATCTAGTCTCCTCCAAAATATCCAATACATACTTCATTTGTGACATATTAATCACATTCTTAGATCTTACCACCTCAATACCTAAGAAATAACGTAACTTGCCCAAGTCTTTGGTACGAAATTGACGCTGTAAGAATTGTTTCAAATCATCAATACCTTGGTAATCATTCCCAGTAATAATGAGATTATCCACATACATGATCAATAGTATTGTCCCTCGATCTGGTGATAGAAGACAAAGTGATCAAAATGAGAGTGACACATACCAAACTATAAAATAGCATCACTAAATTTCCCAAACCAGGCTCAAGGGGACTATTTCAAACTATAAAAAATTTCGTGGAGTTGACACATTGGAGAACCCTCCCCCTGATCAACAAATTCAGGTAGTTGCTCCATATACATCTTCACAGACAGATCAACATGTAACAAAGCGTTTTTCACATCCAACTAAGACAAGGACCAAGCTTGATCCACGGGCCATTAAATGCATATTCGTCGGTTATTCTTCCACCCAAAAGGATTATAAGTACTAACGTCCTCCAACCCATAAGCGATTTGTCTCCATGGATATCATATTTTTTGAGTCACGGTCCTATTTCACCTCCCCTTCACCTCTTTCGGCGGAGAGTACACCTATAGAAGTGGAAGAGATTCCGGAGTTGTCGGTGCGTGTGTCTAATTCTTTTGAAATATTGGGTACATTGGAGAAGAATATTGATGGAGAAGAAGTGGGAATGGAAAATCAAGGGAGTTCATGGAAAGAGTAAGCCCTCTAGCAAGAAAAGAAGATATTCTTTATCACAAGAGGCCAAGACATAAGACCATTCTTCTTCATCCGCCACTACAATCACCATCACATGGTAAAGGTTTAGGTACTTCTACTTCTACTTCCTCTTCTCCTTTTATTTCTGACAATGAATTAGATAATTTAGATGAACTCATTGCCACACGCACGGGTGTCTGGGCTTGTACCTAACATCCAATGTCTAAGTTTGTCTCATATAGTCGGTTGTCTCCTTCTCATAAAGTCTTTGTTTCAAAACTTACTTCTGTGTATATTCCTAACAATATTCAGGATGCACTCAGTGATTCCAAGTGGAGAAGTGCCATGTTAGAAGAGATGAAAACTCTTCATAAAAATAATATTTGGCAATTGGTTGAGATACCAAATGGGCACAAGATGGTGGGATGCAAGTGGGTGTTCACAGTCAAGCACAAAGTGGATGGATCCCTTGAGAGATATAAGGTAAGGTTGATGGCAAAGGGGTACACACAAACCTATGGAGTAGATTACCAAGAGACCGTTGCTCCAGTTGCAAAAATGAACACTATGAGGATTCTTCTGTCACTAGCAGAGACCAAAAATTGGCCATTTCATCAGCTTTATGTGAAGAATACCTTCTTGCATGGAGATCTAGAGAAAGAAGTGTACATGAGCATTCTTCCTGGTTTTGAAGATCCCAAGACAGTGGAAAAGGTTTGTAGACTCAAAAAGTCCTTATTTGGGCTTAAACAACCTCCGAGAGCATGGTTTGAAAGATTTACTCAAGCAATGATCAAACATGGTTGCCAAGGTGATCACACACTCTTCATCCGACATTCCTCACAAGGTAAGCTAACTGCCTCATAGTTTATGTGGATGATGTTGTTCTTACAGGTGATGATATAGAGAGGATACAGATGTTAAAGGGGTACCTTGCAAAGGAGTTCGAAATAAAGGATTTGGGAAGTCTCAAATATTTTATGGGAATTGAGGTAGCTAGTAGCAGTCAAGGAATCTTTGTCTCACAAAGAAAGTATGTTCTCGATCGTCTAACCGAGACTGGTTTGCTCGGGTGCAAGGCATGTGATACGCTTATGGAGCCTAATAAAAATTAGGAGATGGCAGAGATGGAGCAATGTAGACATGGGGAGATATCAACGATTGGTGGGCAAATTAATGTATCTGTCACATACTTGTCCTGATATTGCCTATGTTGTGAGTATGGTAAGTCAATTTATGCATGCTCCTCATGAGTCTCACTATGATGTTGTCCTTCGAATCCTTAGATATTTGAAGTCAACCCCCGGGAAGGGCCTTTTCTTTGGGAGACATGATCACATACAAGTAGAGGCATATACAGATGTAGGACTGGGCAGACTCAATTTGCGACAGGAGATCTACTTCAGGGTACTGCACCTTTGTAGGAGGTAATCTTGTCATGCGGCGCAGCAAGAAACAAGTTTTCGTATCTAGATCTAGTGTCGAGGTAGAATTCTGGGTGATGTCACAAGGGATATGTGAGTTGTTGTGGATAAAACTCCTACTAAGAGACTTGAGGTTTGAACCTACAGAACCCATGAGGTTATATTGTGACCATAAGGCAGCCATTAGTATTGCTCACAATCCGGTTCAGCATGATAGAACCAAGCATGTGGGATTGATAGGCTCTTTACCAAGGAGAAGTTGAACAGTGGGATTATTTGCACTCCGTTTGTGAAATCGTGAACCACTGGTAGATGTCCTTACCAAAGGTCTTAGAAGCCAACCTCATCATTTCATCCTTGGCAAGCTCGGCATGAGAGATATCTTCACACCAGCTTGAGGGAGAGTGTTGAATATTCATCATATATTGGTTTATTTCATTTACTAGTGTATTAGCTGTCATATTATTGTCTTTCCTTGTTATTGTCTTTCTATGTTGGGAGGAGTCTAAGGGTCTTTCTTGTAATTGTACTCATATTGGGATTAATACATAAAGGGTTAGAGTCCTAATCTCTAACTAAGCTTTCACAAAATAATATTCAACATATATATGCATTATATATACAAACACTTGTACATAAATAAATAAAATTATAGATACCCAAATAGCATTCATTGTTTGTTAGTCTAGTATGCATGTCAATATCTGTTGTCACTACAAATGCTTTTGCAAGTATTATGTCTATATTGAGTATTTGAACAAATTTGAGTTAATGTTTCTAAGATCCTATCGGTGTCTTGTGTGGTAGTTTTTTTGTCTTTGTTTGTTTCTTCTTGGATTCATACCCTTCAAAGGTTCTATCCTAGTTGTGATCATGCTCCTTTTTCAATAGCAGCAAGGTCTCTAGGAGCAAGGTTCCAAGGTAGATTTGTCACTGTAGTTGAAAGATCTTGCTACTAAGTGACTATTCGTATATAGCATAAGTGTGCAATCAGTTAGGTCCGGTTCGGTTTTTGCCTATTTTGTCCACCGAACCAAACATTTCTATTTAGGCACTGTATAAACTGAAACCAAAACCGAACCAGTCATTTCTAGTTTGGGCCAGTTCGCTTGTTCTCCAATTCAACCGGTTTTTCAGTTTTTTCGGGGGGATTTTGGTTTGGGCTAAAATCCTAGAAATTACACGTAAATTTACGATATTTTTTGAAAAAATCATAGATTCCAAAAATGATAGTGAAGAAGATGAATCAAAAGAGAGTGACGAAGAGAGTGAGATCTCTGATCCAATCATCCAAACACAAAAGGGAGAAAATTGGAGAACTTAAAAAAAAAATTGCCATGCAGATTACAAAGCCAGCCAAAGTATTCTTCAAGAAGGCATATAGATGAGTATATCTGAAGTGGGGGTAGTCAACGAAGATTGAGAAGCTTTAGATGTGGTGGGGCAAGAGTGAGAAAATAGGTGGAATGGAGAGAGAGAGACTGTCATGAGATGAGAAGAGGATAGATTAGGGTCAATACAGGGGCTTGGGAGTTGGGTTACGTGAATGGTGGGGATACAAAGCTAAAAACATGAACACAAAGGACCAAAAGTATAGGCCTAACATAAGTTCGGTTCAGGCGAACCAATTCCAACATTTATAAAACCAAAACCAAAACCAAACCAAATTTATATTTTTTTACAAGCTAAAAACCAAACCGAACTAGTACCCATTTTTTTGGTTCATTCGGTTTTTCTGGTTTAAATTTCACCCTTAATACAGCCCCTAAATGCAAAATTGACTGAGATCCCACCGAACAGCCATTTAGGAACCCATGGATGCCACAAGTTTTGTGAAAACCAAGCGCCTCGTGCAGAGAAAAGAATTCCAAGTAGATTCAGATGCCTAAATTGCATGGGAACTTGATAATCAAACAGATAGCCCATCATATGGCAAGTTGGATGACATGTAATCTTCAAAAATTAAGCACAAAAAGAGCTAAGGTTAGTTGAAGGTAAAACGATTGTAAATAAACTGCTTAGTAAAGCATCCAACTCAAACAAATTGGGTATAATTTAAGAGACTTAGGTTCACATACTAATTTTGGAAGTGATAACAAACTGATATGTGGATAAGCTCTAACACTTCACACACGTGTGACACCTAACCCGAGTGTGAAGAGGTAAACAAAGAGTTGAGAATAGAAGGATCACTATAAACAAAGTGTACTTATGGCCCGTAACAATTGAGTAATCGATCTATAGAGTCTTGCCCAAAAGACTTTGAAAGCCTAGCACTTATACTACATCAAAATATCCAACGAAAAAATCATTTGTAGTGAGTAGAGGTGATAACTAGAGTAAAGAAGACGCCCAAACTCATATTCTAAGCTTGGAGGTGATAACAAACTGATTTATAACAAATTCTACCATCCATTATGCAATAAAAACCTTATTTTAGGAAATAAAAGAAGACAAATAAGAAAAAAGAAAAGTTGGGACATTGTAAAGTTGATGCTTAATAGCATATAAGACTACCCAGTGCCCAGTGCGATAGTTCCCCAATAAGAGATCAAGTAATTTCTCCCTATCTCTCCCTCTCTTGGAATGCACAATACTCCCATTTCTAGCTGAGTCCAGGAGAAGCAGTGCATTGGCAGCCATGCCTTCATTCTCTCTCTAAATATTTTATATATGTGTGTGTGTGTGTGCGCGTGCGTATGTATATATGTGTATGTGTCTAAAAAAGTCAATACCATCCTAAAACCTTTCAGAAAGCAAAATCATGTTGCGTGGAATAAGATATTGGGACAAGACATTCTACAATAATCAAAACAATCTTTTTATGAGCTGCATAAGAAAGAGTTAAAACAGACTTGTTGGAGATGAATATATTGCAAATATTTCACTACTTAGAGAAAGTAGCTATATTGTACCAGAAGCATTTCGGTTGAATGAAGTTAGTTTGATATATCCCACTCTGGAGTCCTCTCTCCCCAAACTAGGTACCTCACAGAGCCTTGACTGCACTGGATTCAAGGAAATTTTCTCTCGCCTGAAAAGCAGCAATTGATATTACATTTGCTACGTAAGTACACCAACTGCCAAGTCAGATACAAACATGCATAGCATACTAATGCAACTCTACATATATGCCTTCAGAATCGATCCTGCATATATCCAACACCCTCACCCTGGAAGTATGCTTGAAAATTTACTAGCAACCTTCTTTTTATGGGATAAACACACCATAGCTTAAATGGTTACACGCCCAAGCATAACCGAGTACAAGTCATAAATTGCTGGTCTACTATAACAAATGAAAACACAAAATCCTACTTAAACAAACAAAATAAAACATAATTCTACATAGACACGAAGCTTCAAAGAATAACATGATAAACATACGTCAAAAAGAGGTGCTTTATTTCGAGTCCACTTTGAATAGTTAGATCCACGTCACTGCCTTCAGGTCCCCTGCATGTCACTCAAACATTTATAAATACTAAAAAAATGTGAAAGCAAAAATTTTAAGTTGAACAAAAGCAAAGAAACGTAGTATATTAATCTGATAAACCTTCGAAAGGAAAGAATAAGATAGTAGGTGATCAAATATACAACATCAAATCCAGATGATCAGAAATAAGGTCTTCAAGAGTGTTCAAGCAATGCAACATGTATTACGCATTTCCAGCCCTCTAAGCTCCTAACTTCTCAGCACTAATAATTTATCTAACAGAAGTTGAATATGGGCAAGAATGATGCTGACTAGTCAGCAAGCTAATAACGCTGAACCCAACAGAAATAAGAAAAGAAGAAAACCACTCTCTTTGGTCTCTAATATCCATAGAGATGGGAGTACTAAATACAATAAATATTGTGAAGGCAGATGTAGTAGGGGTTGCAAACCGGTAAAGTACATAACTTGGTTTGGAAGATTATTTAAGCTTTTCCCCTTTCATGTGCATTTATATGATAATCTAAAAGTAGGAATTCTCTACCATAATTTACAAATGCCCAACGTCAGGTACTCTAAGCCAAAGTAGCACTGGACCTTATTGCTGTAGTGTCGACATTTTTTTATCAGAAAACTCAATAGAAACCTAAATGATGAGAACTCACTGCAAGCGCTCCGCAGCATCATATATGCCCATAGTTTTTGTGCTGGTGTCACCAATTTTCAGGATAACATCCCCAGACAAAATTCCAGCCTTATTTGCAGGTCCGCCCGGGGTAGCTGAAATTACCACCAGTCCTCCAGGTGATCCATCACCTCCTGTGGGGTAGCCAATTGACAACCCTACACCTGTAAGGGCGCCTTGTGTCCCTGACTGCCTTCAAAGCATATATTCACAGACTTTAGAGGGAATATCAAAAGCCACAAATTTCCCACACCAAAAATCAATGAAAGTCTTTCTCAGGTCAAACTACAAAAGTTGTAAGAGAAACTGCCATGTACCCGCAGACTTTTAAACTTTTCAGGCTCCAAGAAACGTGTGAATGGATCATCCAGGGTGGCAAGCATTTTCCTGATTGCCTTATCTGTTCACAGACACACAAACTCCAATTTAAAGATGTCCATTTAAGAGGCCAACAAGAAGTGGCTAGTAGTGCCAATGACACCCTAGAACAGAATAAACAGTACAGGATAGCAATAAAGAGCCCAATGTAAGTAGTCACATTATCCACCACAACAACTTCTGAAGCAAAGAAGGATGTAGAAGAGGAGAAGGGTTTGAATGAAGCAAGGCATGAGATGGGCTAGAATATGGCTGTGTTTAGTTTCGTATTGTGTTTTGATGGGCTTGCTCTTTGTTGTTTTATTCCTCACTTTTTATTTTTTCGGTCTTGCTGGCCATTTAGGGTTCTGAGCTAATGCCCTCCCTTTTTGTGTTGTCGCTTTGTACTTGGGTGTGCCTCCATGGTTCCTCTTTATTTTCTATCTAGATTACTTATCATAGCATACCCGCAATCTTTGGCAAACAGCCAAACCCATCCAACACGACTACAAGCTGATTTACGAACCATTATAGAAGACCTTTCGTATGGGTACACGCCAAACATTTGGCTCATAACCTCCCAATTAAAAAGCTTCATATTAGCCAATGTAAAGGTCAAAAGAAAACAATTCTATGACAATCAAGAGACTGCATGATAAACCATTTAAAAAGCCTGCAATTAAGAACTTGCGCATCTTCTGCACCAAATAATCACAAGTTCTTTTTTTCTCGCCTGTTTCGATAGGAACAAAAAAATCATCATCACCTTCTTGTTGTCTTGACATTTATCTTTTGCATATATTTATCCGATGTTTTCAGAACATGTTGCCAAGTCAGAAAAATTTTGAATCGCAGAGTTTTATCAATGAGCAGGTCAGTATGAAAATTCCAATCTAACTTTAAATAAGATGCAAAATCCATTAAGCACATGACAAGGAGAAGCATACATGTCTCTTGTCGGGTGTTCATTGGTTCAGTGCGCAGTGCATTTTCTCTGTACCTAAACCAACTTTGCCCATTGAAGGTTTTGTCAACGTATGCACGGTCAATCGTTCTCCATGCCTCCAAAAAAAGAAGATTCTCTTCAGTCAGGGCATCTGCAAAATGTTAATGTTCAAGTATTATGGTAGATAAGGTATAAAACCATTCACAGAAAATATATAGAGACAAATAAATTGTGTTCTTTAATTTCAAACTATATTTAATTTATTCAGTTGCCTAAAACTTACGGGAAGGAGTTCTGCTAACAGCAACAGAAAGTGTCATGACAAGAATCACTCCGACAATGAGCTGGAGAAAAAGAACAGATACATGATTTTGAAGATTTTCTGAACATCTTACTGCTTTCTGAAGACCGATGGTGTACTTCCTCAACTTAGAAAAGCGTCCATTCCTTACTGAGAACAAACCACATTGCAATGTAATTGTTTTTTCAAGCTTCTGTAGTGGCTGACAAAAGAACCTGTGTCTATAATATCCTACCAAGTACAAAAGTGGCTTGCAACTTTCTGGGCTGTTATTGACATCTTCGTTTATACACAATAAGGAGCTCTGTAATCGACTTGTCACAATCCTACCAGGAAGAGATGTACGCAGCTGCACCAGCAAATAATGCAATTGGAACAAGCATTGACTGAAATTGAATGCTTTTCAAAATTGGATGATCTTCATGTGCACATATAACCATAAATCAGTATCTACCAGTTTCAGGAGATGCAAGCTTATACTAATGTGTCCTTTCACAAGATTAACTGCCCATCAAAATCAACTTGATATGATAATGACAAGTAGATAATTTTTGTCACCGCTGAGACCTAAAAGGTTGCTTTCTATGTGAACCACTTAGGTTATAGGATCAAGGATTTGCGAAGGGATATATCAATGCGAATGGCAACGATAGGGAGACCGATGATTGAAGAAGCCTTTTCACTCATCTTTCCCTTTCCCTCCCTGAGACCCTCCACAAAACCTTGATCCATATACAGTCTTAAAGAAAGGACCAGATATTCACACCACATATCAACGTTCTTTACATAAACCAAACTGATTGTTTAAACAGTTAGGTTGAATTGTTAAGTGACATTCTTGCATTGAAAATAAACCAAAAGCTAAAGGAAACTTTTTATTGGTCAGACGAACGTCAAGGGCTACGTGGATACCTATGAGAAGCATGCATACTTGTACGGCTATACGAGAAAACTTAAAAGAAGATTATACAGGTACGGCCAGGATACGATAGTTTAAAAAGTAATTTTTTAGTCTTTTAGCATTTTATTACACATTAATAACAAGAAGTGTGAAAAATATATTATATCTTTCTTATGCAATAGTGTTGTATACAAGTCTATTCTCCTATTTGTTTAACTATGAAAATCTAACTCTAAAAAACACATGTACTACATAATCAGAACATTCAAAAAACTATAAAAATATGGTATCGGACGAATATTTTCGAGTATCGAAAGAGTAGCGGCATCTGAACAAATACTGTAGTAGGCCGAATTGGCAAGGACTAATGGGTTAGACCATCATTGAAGACTGGGAAAATGAAGCAAACCAAGTCCAACCATTCTGCAACATCATGGGTCAGACCGATGCTCGATCAAGCCCATGATAAACTGTGCAACCTACCCAGTTCATGGGCGCGGCGCTTGATGTTTGGGTGGGGCCAAGTCCGGGCTCAACAAACAGACCCGTGCCACCTAGTACAGACCAGAGCCCACCTGGCAGACAAGTGTTTCGGCTACTGCACGTGGCATCTAAGCTGGACGTTGGTACATTGTGGGGTGATGTCATAATGAAATTCAAGGTATGGGTTATGATCATTGGGAAGCGTGCTCTGCACATGCACGCCTTGGCTTGGTGCTCGAGCCACACCGAGTAGTAAGAAGGGGATCGCCTAAGGAAGTACGATACACACTCTCTAACTCTAATCAGTACTTTCCATTGCCTCCATCTTTTTTCAAGGCATCGGAGTGTTTCCCGGCTAAATCATGACCGGTAAGAACAAACTGTGTTAGCTTTTGTAAACTATAGGTGAGAGGACTCGGAGTATTCGATTCGAGGAAGCAAAAGCAACACGCAGATTAAAGGACTCCACAATGGGAGTTCTCTCATCTCGATTTCTTCACATTCCTCATAAAACTCAAAAATCTGAACCTCATCAGCAACTCTCATGGTCATGCTCGGCAACGGTGATGGCCGATCCAACGTTGCTCGTGACAAGGGCGTGGTGGATCCACAATTCATCGGCAATAGGTCTCGAAACCTATTGTCGTCACCGGACACCACTGACATGGATCCGGACACCACTGACATGGATCCGGACACCAAAGCCTACACTGAGAAGTTGGAGGCCAAAAAAACAAGGAAAAACTCATTCTGACTATCCAAGAGGAGGTAACCAAACTTAGGACAAAGGTTCACTCTCAACGATCCAGCGATGGATCTCGCTTTGGTGCTCATCACAATCACCGTCATAGCTCACAAACTATGGAATGACACCGAACTAAGAGGAGCATCTCAGCAAAAGACAAATTGGGTGAACACAATGCCGCAGAGCACCATGACGGCGGAAGGGGCAGACTCTGTGAGGAGTGAAGCCCCGCGCCAGATTGGCGTCTTTGCAACGAGCATCGTGAACACCCCCGCATTCTAGCAATACTTCAGTTGGAGGAACCATCAGTGGCCAGCTCTCTCTCCATCTACGCTTGTGATGTGTCCAGCAACCAAACGGCCACACAAGAAATCCAAATGGAGCGTCATAGGCCCTATGACGAACGTAGGCGCAAGGAGGGACGGCAGGAGCATGACCGACACAGAGAGAGGTCGCCCTGACCAAAGAGACAGAGGAAACGGTTCCCGCGCAAAGAACACCGTGATGATTGGCTTGATTTGAGGGAGAACTTGGATAACAAATGGAGGAGACTGGCCGAACCATCAGCTCAGGTGACGAGGTCTCGCTCTAACGTGGTATATGAACAGATCAACTCCTCGCCCTTTTCCACAGAAAATGAGAACGTGAAGCCCCCTCGTGGATTCAACCCACCAAAATTCCAAAAGTACGACCCAAAGACTGACGCCTACACTCATTTGATGCACTTCCGCCAAATGATGTCTCTTTACAGTTTAGACAAAACCTTGTTGTGTAAGTTTTTCCTTTCTAGTTTGGGCGAGCATGGCATTCTGTGGTTTGATAAATTGCCGAAGGCTTCTATTTGTTCATTTAAGGAAGTATCCATCGCCTTCTTGGCTCAATTCGTTGCGAATACAAGGCAAAGGAAGGAGGTCGATGCCTTGCTCGGCCTACAAAAATCAAAAAACGAGACCCTCTGTCAATATGCAACTCAGTACTAGGAGTTGTATAATGAGATTCAAGGACGTGATCCAGCCATAGCAGTCACGTCCTTCAAGATGGGTTTGAACCATAGGAGCTGGATCTTTGAGGATCTTATGTTATCCAACCCTTCGGACATGGATGACTTGATGTGCCATATTGACAAACACTGCCGACTTGAAGAGGCTAGACAAGATAGAATATTGTCAAAACAGTCAGCGCCAAAGCCAAACTAGGGCAATGGTAATTCTAGGAATGCAAGGAAGGGAGTTAACGTCATCCGAACCAGGGAGAGAAAGGACCTTAGGCTTCACGAGTTTGTTGCAATCTCTACAGTGTTCACGCTGTCGATCTACATACTTCTACTCAAAATTGAGAATGAGCCTTATTTACAGTGGCCACTGAAGGCCTTAGGAGGAGGTCGGAGGGCAAAAAAAACCTCATACAAGACAGCTGTCGAGCCACCGAGAATGAGCCTTATTTACCACCGAGGTAGGGGCCACTTGACAACCAGTTGTAAGCAATTTACGAAGTTTTTAGAAAAGTTGACAGCCGAGGGGCATTTGAAGGAGTACATTGACACTAAGAAGACAACTGTCGAGCCACAGAGAAGATAGGACTGAGACGGGTTAGAAGAAGTCAGGACCGTCAATGTGATTCGTGGAACGGTAGATGCCGCAACGGAGGAACGCCTCCGAGCCGAGCTACACAGGACAGTAGCAGCAAAGGAGGTAATGAACATCGAAGGTCCTTCAAAGAAGTTGAGCGCCGATACGGCTTCATCTGGCGTAATTACTTTTTCTAATAAAGACCTTGATAGGGTACAGCTCCCTTATAACAATGTTGTGGTTGTGACTCTTCGCCTCGGACCTCGCAACATCTAGCTTATTCTGGTAGGCCAGGGAAGCTCAGCCAAAGTGATGTACTATTCTCTGTTCAAATAGCTCAGCCTATCTGAGGCAAACCTTCTATCAACCGAAGTTCCTCTGGTCGGTTTTAATCGGGCGCCAGTCTGGCCCATTGCAAAGATTTCTCTGCCAATTTGATCGGGATCTGTTACAGTTGATTGGGAGTTTGTAGTTGTTGATGAGCCAAGTTCATACAACGCTATAGTGGGTTGTGTGTGGCTCCATCAGATGAAGGCAGCAGCATCGACTTATCATCAGGCGGTTCGGTATCCTGTTGTTCACAGTCAAGAAGAGATACTTGGAGATCAACTTGCGGCGAAGAGGTGTTATGTCGCCGTTTTAAAAAGCAAGGTAAACCCGGAGTAGGTGCACTGGGTTGAAGTTCCAAATGCTCCGGTCCTCGAGGATATCGGCACGATTGCCACCCAAAAAGCAGTGGAAGACTCAGTCAGCGTGTCGATTGATGAGTTCTCTACGGATCGATTCTTTCTACTCGGTTCCTCAATGAGAGGAGAGGGCCGAGATGATCAACTTTTTGAAGGGTGACTTACCAAAAATACAGAGAACATATGTGATTCTTGAATAGTGAGGGGAGTCCAGAAGAACGTGGGGCTAGCAAATGATTTGACTTGAATGAGACCCTCGGAAGACCACGACTGAATTTCTCGAGAGCCTTAAAGATGAGTTCCCTGGGAGATCACAACTGAATTCCTTGGAAGCTTTTGAGAATAGAGTTCAAGGGGGTTGAGGTTTTTCAGAGAATAAGGGATTTGGAATGCCAGGAATCCCAAGAGATGTCAGTTTGAAAAGCCAGCACTGGAAACGAGGCGACATGACCCTTTAACCATTCAGGGCTTGACACGCGACACTGCATTTAATGAGAGGAGACAATTTGCATGCCCTTGCAGGCCGATGCAGGTGGTATATCCTTTCAATTGACACCGAGCAAGTGGATGACCCACATCTGTCATCATATCACATAGGCGTGTCAAGCATGCATGTACAAGTGGCACCATCGTTCACCTCTTCGATCTTCCAACAAATCCATCACTCCAATTTGGCATCTCAGACGCCAATTCAGCAATCAGAGTCAACTCTGCGACAGCCAAGTCGACACAAACTTGAAGGGCTATTGTAGTGGGCCGAATCGACGAGGACTAATATGCCGAACCATCGTTGAAGACTAAGGCTAGGAAGCAAACCAAGCCCAAATGGTCTACAGCATCATGGGCCGAACCAATGCCCGACCAGGCCCACGATACATTGCACAACCTGCCCAGTACATGGGCGCATGACATTTGGGCCAACCCGAGTCCGGGCCCGACCCCTCGTAGTATAGACCATAGTCCACCTAGTAGACAGGTGTTTCGGCTACAACACGTGGCATCTGAGCCGGACGTCGGTACATCATGGCATGATGTCATAACAAAATTGTGTTATGAGTTATGATCATTGGGAAGCGTGCTTTGCACATGCACGCCCTGACTTGGTGCTTAAGCCAGGCCGAATATAAGAAGGGAACACCAAAAGAAGTACGACACACTCTCTAACCCTAATCAGTACTTTCCTTTACCTCCATCTCTTTCACGTACTGACTTAGGCATCGGAGGCTAGTAAGCACTAATTGTGTTGGCTCTTGCAGAATACAGGTGAGAGGACTCAAAGTATTTGGCTCAAGGAAGCAAAAGCAACACTCGGATTAAAGGACTCCACAGATACCACTCCCATTTAGAAGTATCCAATGCATCATAGGTATATACATAACTAGTCTTACCAGACTAATAGTGAGGGGATTACGAATGCCACATTCCCCAAGGTACTATATATCTTGTGCCTTGTGGGATTTGTTAGCCAATAAACATGCAATCCCCCTACTAGTTTTTACAGCCAAGTGTTGGAAACAAGGGCCTCTCATACTTGTAATCCAACCCACATCTAACCAGGCCAATATAACAGGCCCTAAAATTACAACTACGGTTTACATTCGTACACAATGGAAACATTCAACCAAAATACAAACAAAAAAAAGATGGACTGATGGCAGCAAATTCATCTGAATAACATAACTACATTATTTTTCTGTTTACACTCCACTAAACAAACATGTATTCCCTCGGTTTCCACATTTTTTGTAAATCGAGTTTTATCACATCCATTTGCACAACAGCAGGTGCTTCGAGCAAACAAATAAAACCAATGGACATCTTAATCAAGGAAGAAGACAACAAATACCAATTCAGAAATATTTCCTTCTTTTTATAATTTTGTGACTTACCATGGGGAATGAATTAGATTTTCCGCGTGGGTTGAAGATGAGAGTGGGAGGTGAGAGAGACGCAATATGTGAGGCTCCACATACTATCACCTCCATTTTAAGAGCATTTGCAAGATTGTAGTGAGAACTTTATCGTTGCCGAGTGGCTGAGGTATTTATTCAGAGTGGGCGTCCAATTGGGAAAATTCTTCTTTGGCGGTTTTGGCCGTTGGATTTCAATGGTTTTAGATGAGAAGAAAAAGGAAAATCACAGTAAACCGCCTATATTGATACTCCGAAACATGTTGGCCCTAACGTTTAAACCTACACCCTTAAACTCTCACCAGTATAATAAAATGACACTCAACCCCCTGTAAGACGGTAGCGATCTAAGTTGTTCATGGACTTTTTTGAGACTCAACTCAGTAAGAGCTTGTTCAAACTCGATTCAATAAGTAAATAAACGAGCTCAAGCCATAATTCTCGGCTTGTTTAATAAATGAGTTGAGCTCAAGCTACGAAATGCTTGGCTCAAGTAAGCGCTTGAGCTCAGCCCAGTCTAAATTCACCTAATGGCTACCGTGTATTTACACCAAACTACTGTTGGACAGATTGGTTAAGACTCTAACTCGTAGTCCTACTAAAAGAATTGTATGGCTCTTGAACCTCTTTTATCACGACCCATTTCAATATAAGGGGGGTTAGCGACTAGCCTGTAAGGCTAACTCACTCAGGCCTCTAAACAAAGAGTTTAAAGATTTTCCCGACTATCAACTATATATATAACCCTTAAAGGCATTCAGAATTTGCAAATGCATACAAACTAAACCAGAGTTGTGTGTGTAAATAAATACTAGTACAAGTATTCTCAAGATACTTTACCCGTAGATTGGTACCTAGTCATCATACCCCGCTTGCTTATTAATCAACTCAACATTTCCCATGCATAAAAGTGATACATGCCACAATGGTCATTATGTCATCCATCTTCAACTGAAATGTTATATTATAATATTCTTAAGCATAAAACTAGTATGAAGTCAAATTATGTCAGCCTTACTAGTTTGTCATGCACTAGTCCTGTATTCACAAATCAAAAATGGTTTGCAATATTGTAACCAAACTACTCAAAACAACATGCTTTCAACGTACGTATTTTGGTCCAAGGGTTGTAGCCGAGGATAAATGTGGAACACATTTTTCAACTATCGTATAAGTGGAACATCCATATATCAAAATATGATCATTCATACTATGTTTGTTTAATTCAATGGTTGCCAATTATCTATGTAAATACTCAAAAAATTCTTTTTTGTTTTTATTATATGTTTGCAACATCGTAAGGTATCTAGAAGTAATGTGTATTAAGTGAGTTGGGGATTTATGGAGAAAAGGTTGATGATAAGGTGAGGAGTGGGGAAGGAAAGAGAGTTCACCGTTTAGGGACTAAGGAAGGCTTTTGGGTGACTAGTCAAGAGAAAGCACAAACTTGGAACAAGGGCGAGTGTGACTGATCAGGGGTCACCATGATCGGTCAGGGCCTTGAACAACCAGTTAGGTGACCAGTCAAGCAACCAGTCAGGGCAGGGTTCCAATCTAATGTAGTGGTCAACTCTAATCGGTCAGGCGTGCTGGATTCGCATTTCTATTGAGCAAATTAGATTTTTTTGAGACAAAAGGTAAAAACCTCAAATCAAGTTCTTTCTCTTTCTCTTTCTCTTTCAAGAGGCTTCTTCCACACTCCACTCCCCACTCCAAATACATGATCTAACTTTTAGATCCTTCAATACCCTTTGATAACTTACTCTTGGAGGTGGGTATTTTGCTAGGAAAGACTTGGTTGAGCTCTCTTCTGCCATTGAAGCTAGGGTTTCACTTTGGAGCTCTAATTTTGGATTTTCACTTCAAGGTAGGAATTTTCTTACTTCTCTTACTTGTTTATGACTTGTTTTGGGTGTTAGTTGAGTTTTAATCCTGTTTTGAAGTTTGGGTTACCATTGGATGTGATTTGGGAAAAGCCTATGAAGGATCTCGAGCCTAAAGTTTGTTAGATCTATCTTGATATTCTTAGATAAGATGAACTAAGAGTTGATTAGAGTGAAGTAAGTTTGATATGTGATGCTCCATTTATTTGTTCAACGTCATGGATGTTAAATTGATGAGATGGGATCAAATTGTGATTTGTGACGTGAGTAACGCGATAAGCAGACTAGACTCCCTTACGAAAATGCTAGGATGATTGGACTAAACTCCTATAGGAATACTAGGAAGGCCTTCAACTAGACTTCTCGAGGGGAATGATAGGGGAAATGGACTAGGATTCTACGGGAATACTAGGTATTACACATTGTTAATGCAACCCGAAAATGTTGCTTGATGATTCGAGGGATGAACCAAAATACTAGAAGTCTATAATGAATTTACCCTTGCTCATATATGATTTGGCGGGCCCTTCATACTAATCATGGTTTCATTGGAATTGTATGTTGTTCATCTACAATGCAATATCACTATATATTCTTGTAAGAGTAGCATAGAATTCTCTACTGGACTTGTTAGTTCATCCCTTCTTCATTTTCAGGTACAGTCTCGGACATTTAACACGGAATTGGCATGACATGCTTGATCTGTTGCATGATTTTTTGAGTGATCCATTTCTAGAGTTATTTAACATCTTGTATTTAGCTTTTGCAAAGATGTACTGTAACTGTGTTCTCATTTCAAAACTTTATCTCGATGTAATATTTTGATAATTTGATTCAATGTAGATGGTCACCGGCACACGATGACCATTTTGTTACACCTATAATCACTTCAAATGTTTTCCTCTTGATGAATGGATGTTTTGGGAGACCTCAGTGAGATTGGGAAGATTTAGTATATGGAATTTATCATTTATTTACTATTTGAAATTGTCGACGTGACAACTTGGTATCAGAGTAAGGTTAGAATACCTTGAGACTGTGGGGAGACACTTAGTGTCATGGGGTCAAAAAATTATATTTTTTTCTTGCATAATTTGGGTGTGCTTGTGGGCATAACATTCATCGACATTGCAATTATTGTTATGTCGTGTCGTGTAGTGTAGTGTTTGGGAATATTGAAGGCTCTGACCTCATCATTGTAGTCATTGGACTTGATAGTTTTTCTGTCTTAACATTGTAGCAGAATGCCTCTAAGACATGGAAGGATTTGGGGTGGCCGCTGAGGCTGTTATCGTGAGGTACAATTAGATGATGTGGTTAGTCAATAAATACAGGTCTAGCTTGAAGACGTAGATGAAAAGGTAGAGCAGAACGTGGAACCGCCGGTCATTCCGGGTAACTTTGAGAGAGAGAGTTTGTTGCGGCACTTGCCGAATCAAATTTTTTAAATCCAACCGCCAGAGCCAGCGTTGGGAATCGGACTATTGATGCAATGAGAGAGTTTTGCCATTTGAACGCACCACAGTTCAGTGGAGAGGCTTGTGACTTTCTCGTGGCCAGTCATTAGCTCATTGAGATTCGAAAACTATTTAATTCCTTGATGATAGTGGACGACGACTTTAGGGTATGTATTGTGGCATGCCAATTGACTAGCGAGGCCAATGAATGGTGGGAATCTATTTTAGAGGCTAGGAAAGATGTGACAATGGTCGCGAGAATGGCAACGCAAGCTAATGAACCTGACATTGAGAACCCTTACATGGGCACAGCTTGAGGTTCTTTTTGAGGACCAATATTTCTCGGAGTTTTATCGTGAATAGTTCAAGAAGATAAAGCAAATACTATGATAGTTTCAGAGTATGCCTCCAAATTCCAATCCTTGTCACGTTTTGCACCAAAACTTATGGTATCGGAGGACAAAAAGTGTCGCCGTTTTGAGAAGGGCCTTGACTCTTTGGTGAAGCGATTTTCTGAGATTACTGAGTGCACTAGAGCATAGAGTTTACCTAAGGATGCTCAGCAAAATTCTAGAGTTTGAAAGCCAAGGCAACCCCATGTTAGTTTAGGGTCTTCGTCAGGTAGTTTGGGAAGCCAAAGGTGTAAGAGGCAGAAATCTTACAAAGAAGCTTGCCATGACCCCAACTAGGTGACTGCTATGCATGATGAACTCACTGCTCTTGACAAGACTCAGGCTTGGGATTTAGTGCCTCTTCCAGTTGGCAAGAATCTTATTGGCTGTAAATGGGTGTATAAAGTGAAAACCCACTCTGATGATTCTTTGGAATGGTATAAAGCCCGTCTTGTTGCTAAAGGCTTCTCTCGAGAGTATGGCATTGACTATGAGGAAACCTTTGCCCCCATAGCCAAAATAACCACAATTCACACTCTAATTTCTGTGGCAGTTGTCTCTGCTTGGCCACTTGTTCAGCTCGATGTTAAGAATGCGTTTCTGAATGGGTATCTCTCTGAGGAAGTTTATATGCACCCACTCCCGACTTATTGCATTCCTCCGGGTTGGTTTGGCATCTCCGTTGTGCCTTTTATGGCGCAATCCCCCCAGGCCTGGTATGAACGTTTCAAGAATGTGGTTCAGCAAATTGGTTTTTAGCCCAGTCCTCATGACTCAGCGCTATTTATCCGCTAGACATCTCTGGGTCATGTTCTCCTCCTCCTATATGTCGACAATATGATTATTACTGGCTCAGACTGTGGTACTATTAGTGAGGTGAAGTCTCACCTCTTTCAGGCCTTTGAAATGAAAGAATTGGGTCCATTTAAGTATTTTAAGCAATTTTGGGCACTACAGGTCCAATCTAACCTTAGGCTGCGTACTTCTTCTAATACTCGGGAAAATGCTACTTCTAGACCACCTTTGTTTGCCATCAATGCAATCAACCTAGTCACATTCGCAATCATTGTACTGTGCCTCAGAAAGCTTGTTATACCAGTGGCAAGACGGATTATATGGCGAGGAATTGTCCTCAATGGATGGGTGTACGTAACGAGGTGGAATCCATTTAGCAGTTAAGGTATGAGCAAGGCCATGAGTAGAAATACCAATCATTTAGGGGTAACCAGAGGCAACAATCATCACACTTAAGTCAAACCACTTTGGGTCAGCGTTCTCATATGTAGAAAGGAGCTAGTTCATCTGTCCCTATGCAGGATTCCGAACAAAGGGGCGGGTTTGCACAAGGACAACACACTCAGGGGAGAGTATTTAATATCTCATCTGTCATTCTACCTCCTACTTCTCAAGGGTCTGATGTGTCCGTTGTGAGGATTACATTTCTGCTATTCAACTATTTTGCTAGAGTTCTGTTTGATTTTAGAGCATCACATTCATTTATTGTTGCATCGTTCGTTTGTGCTTTGAAAGACTGACCCGCCATTGTTTGTTGAGACTCTGCTTGGAGGTAGATCGCCACTTGGCCGTGGTTGTAGAGATTGTGATCTTGTTATTCTCGACCAACAATTAATGTTCGACTTCATTGTGTTAGACATGTTGGGATTCGACCATATCCTTGGTATGGATTGGCTATCCACATTTCATGTCACTATTGATTGCTTCAAATGTTATGTCTGCATGTGTTCACCAGATGGGGGTTGCTATGAGTTCTTTGGGGAACGTAGGGAGCCGTTGGAGCCATACTTGTGTGGACCTCGGAATAGGGATTCTGTTTATGCCTTATTAGCAAGTCTAACGTTGGACGAGGATGTAATCGAACACGGAGAGTTACCATAAGTCGTTTGTGATTTTTTGGATGTCTTCCCGAAAGAATTACTTGGTTTGCCTACTGAGAGAGAGGTCGAGTTTACGATAGACTTACTTCCCGATACCACTCCTATTTCGATGCCTCCATAGCGTTTCACACCTACTGAGTTGAAGAAGTTAAAAATGCAGTTGTAAGAGTTACAAGACTTGAGTTTCATTCGCCCCAACACTTCACCGTGGGGAGCACCGACCTTGTTTGCACAGAAGAAATATGGGATTACACCTATGTATCGACTACCATAAGAACAAGTATCCGATGCAGGAAATTGATGATTTATTTGACCAAATTCGAGGTGCGACGTGTTTTTCGAAGATTAACTTGAGGCCAAGCTACCACCAATTGAGGGTTTAGAAGGAGGACATTTTGAAGACTGCCTTTCATACATGTTATGAGCATTACAAGTTCATGAGTATGCCTTTTGGGTTGACCAGTGCGCCGGTGACGTTTATGGAACTCATGAACCGTATTTGTCATATGTACCTTGACCGAATTCATTATGGTCTTCGTCGATGACATATTGGTTTACTCGCCTATGGAGGAGGAGTATCAGTCTCACCTTGTCATTGTTCTTGAGCTTTTAAGAGGGCATCGTTTGCACGTCAAGCTTAGTAAGTGTGAGTTTTGATTATCCAAGGTGAAATTCTTGGGGCATGTGGTTTCAAAGAATGGTGTGTTCGTCGATCTGGGAAGATAGAGTCTATTGTGAGTTGGCAACTACCAAAGAATGTATTTCAGATTCGTAGTTTCTTGGGGTTAGCTAGGTATTACTATCAGTCTGTGGTTGACTTTTCTCAATTAGCAGCTCAGATGACACGTTTGACACGTAAGGGAACATGTTTTGTGTGGAATGACACTTGTGAGGTGACATTTGAGGAGTTGAAATGGCGATTGACTAGTGCACGGGTCTTGATTGTACCCAAGCGGGGAGTTGGTTACTCTCTATATTGTGACGCTCTGAAAAAGAGACTTAAGTGTGTGTTGATGCAAACTGGAAGAGTGGTAGCGTATGGGTTGCGATAATTGAAGATTCACAAATGAAATAACCCTACCCACGACTTGAAACTTGCAGCTGTCGTCTTTGCCTTGAAGATTTGGCGACACTACCTATATGGTGAGAAATTCGAGGTATTTTTCGATCATAAGAGTTTAAAGTACTTATTTTCTCAAAAGGAGCTGAATTTGTGACAACACTGTTGGATTATGGTTTTGATTTATAATATCACACAGGGAAGGCCAATGTTGTTGTGGATACATTAAGTGGAAAACTAAAACACCTAACAAGTCTGGCAGTTCATAAATGGAAGATGATGTGAGATTTGAGATTTTATGCAACACACTTTGAGAAAGTTCGGGACAGGACGACCTTATGTAACTTGACAATCCAATCAACCCTACTGGCTCGAGTCATTGAAGTCCAACAACATGATGAAAAAGCAGGGGACTTACACATGAGAGTCTTTAGTGGAAATGCATGAGATGGATTGACGATCTGCGGCAACCTAAGTCTATGTTTTAGAGGCAAGTTATTTGTGCCTATTTCATGTTGATAGGAGATTTTGCTAGAGTTTCATCACTCTCTGTTAGTCGTTCATCGGAGAGAGATGAAGATGTACTATGATTTGCGTAGACAGTTTTGGTGACTAGGGTTGAAGCGAGATGTGGTTAACTTTGTATCAAGGTGTCTTACATGCCAGTAAGTAAAAGTTGAACATCAACAACCCACTAACGAATTACAACCGCCACTTGTGGTTGAGTGGAAATGGGAGAATGTCACAATGGATTTTATTTTGGGTTTGCCAAGATCGCCTAGAAGGCATGATGCGATACGGGTAATCGTAGATCATTTGACGAAGACTGCTCACTTCCTCCCCATTCAGGTGACCGATTCTATCTATAAACTTCGTCGTTCATATATTCGCCTTCATGGGATTCTCGTGTCTATTGTATCTGACCAAGATTTGCGATTTACAACATGTTTTTGGCAAAGCTTGCAAGTAGCGTTTGGCACCAACCTTTTGTTTAGTATCGCATACCACCCTCATACTGATGGGCAATCTGAGCAAACGATTCAAATTTTGGAGGATATGCTTTAAGCATGCGTTATGAACTTTCGGGGTAGTTAGGAGGAACACTTACCACTTATTGAGTTTACATATAATAACGGTTATCAGTCCAGTATCGAGATGGCACCGTTCAAGACTTTATATGGGAGACTGTATAGATTGCCCATGTGTTGGACTAAGTTGGGAGAGACGACTTTAGTTTGGCCGAACTTGATCGAGGAGACTACCGAGAGTATGAGAGCAATTCGCCAACACCTTTTGGCCACACAAGAGGAGACAATCAAGCAAATTAAGGGGAATCGTCAGAAATTTCTTACCGCGCAGAGCTGATAGAAAAGTTATGCCGATCGTCATCATCGTCCATTATCATTCAAGGTCGGTGATCACGTGTTCTTGAATGTGTTACTACAATGGGGTTTATCACCTTTCAGGTGAAAAGGAAAACTTTTCCTGCAATACACTGGACCATTTGACATCCTTGAGAGGATTGGAGAGGTCACTTACCATTTGGCCTTACCACCAAAGTTGTTGGGTGTGCATGACGTGTTTCACGTGTCGATGTTGAGAAAATATAAACCGAACCTTTCGCATGTACGTGAGTGGTCCGACTTTGAATTAGAAGCTGATGTATCATACAAAGAAGAGCAAATACGCGTTCTAGATACTCGCGAGCAAGTATTACAAGGTAAGACAATCCCGTTAATTCGGGTATTGTGGAACAACCAAGGTTTATAAGAATCAACATGGGAACAAGAGGACGAATTCGAGAGAAATACCTGTGTTTATTTATGACTTGATCAACGTTATTGCGATATACTTTTGGTATTGTTGTATTTTATTCGAATTCGATTATGGTAGACTTGTTGAATCATGATTATATGTATCGTTTGACATTAGAGATGCATGAAGTGGGTTGGCATGTTTTGCCTAGCTTGGGACCTGCATAGTCATATTACTTCTTATGCAGCCTGGGCCTAAGCGTGACATTGTTAGAACATGTTTACATTGGCATGATTATTCAAGTTTATGGACTTGTGAAGTCGTTATTATTGTATGCTAGTCGTTCGGTGTTGTTGTAATGAGTTGATATTATTGGACCTTTAAATTTCGTGGACCATTTTTTTTAAGGAGAGGATGTAAACACTCGAAAAATTCTAGAAATGACGTGTATTAAGTGAGTTGGGGATTTATGGAGAAAAAAGTTGATGATTAGGTGAGGAGTGAGGAAGGAAAGAGGGTTGACCGGTCAAGGACTAAGAAAGACTTTGGGTGATCAGTTAGGAGAAAGCACAAACTTGGGATAGTGGGCTAGCGTGACCGGTCGAGGCCTTGAGCAACTAGTCAATGAGGGGTTCCAGTATGAGGCAGTGGCCAACCTTGACCGATTAGGAGTACCAGTTAGGCGTGCTGAATGCACATTTTTATAGAGTAGATCAAACTTTTTTGGGACAAAAGGTGAAAACACAAATCAAGTTATTTCTCTTTCTCTCTCAAGAGACTTTTTCCACACCTTCCTCCCCACTTCAAATACATGACATAACTTCTAGATCCTTCAAATTCTATCAAGGATCCTTTAATACCCTTAGATATCTTGCTCTTGGAGGTGGATATTTTGCTTGGGGAATACTTGGTTGAGCTTTCTTCCGCTATTGAAACTAGGGTTTCACCTTGGAGCTCTAATCTTGGACTCTCACTTTGAGGTAAGAATTTTCTTACCTCTCTCACTTGTTTATGACTTGTTTTCAGTATTATTTGAGTTTTAATCCTGTTTTTGGAAAATCCTATGAAGGATCTCATGCCTTGAGTTTGTTAGATCTATCTAGATATTCTTGGATAAGATGAACTAAGAGTTCATTAGAATGAAGTAAGTTTGATATATAATGCTCCATTTATTTGTTCAAAGTCATGGATGTTAAGTTGATGAAATGGGATCAAATTGTGATTTGTGACACGCGGACGCTTGAGTAACGCGATAAACAGACTAGACTCCCCTATAGAAATGCTAGAATGATTGGACTAAACTCCCACGGGAATACTAGGAAGGCCTTCAACTAGATTTCTCAAGGGAAAATAGACTAGGATCCTACAGGAATACTAAGCATGACACATTGTTAATGCAACCAAAAAATTAAAGATAAAACTCAACTACAACGATTTTTAGGAAGTTTAAATTATATTTCTGAATTTTATAAAAACTTGACCAAAGATACAAAGATTTTATACACTCGTTTACAAAAAAATCCCTCTAGCATGGTCGGATGCTCATACTAGAGCAGTTCAAAAAATAAAACTACATTCTAAGCATCTTCCCTGTCTTTGCTTACCAATTCCTTCTGCATTCAAAATTGTTGAAATAGATGCCTCTAATTTCGGATATGGAGGTATATTAAAACAACAAATATCCACCAAAGAACAACTAGTTCGATTTACTTCTGGTGTCTGGAAACCTGCACAAATAAATTATTCGACTATTAAAAAAGAAATTTTATCCATTGTTTTATGTATCACCAAATTTAACAAATATTTGCCCGGTGGCAAGCTATACTATCTTCTTTTGATTTTGATATTGAATATATTAAAGGAGATACTAACTCTCTCCCTGATTTTTTAACTCGTGAATTTTTACAGGGCACACAATGAGACCCTCTTTCAGACCTTCATCCAGTACATCTAGCAGCCAGACCTCACCAAACACCCCTAATATTCACACCCCATGGACTAATCGTTTCCAATCTCTTAGAGAATCTCCTCTTCCAACAAAGCCTACATCCCCAGTCTAAAACCATCACCATATCATCTTTATGAAATTCAATTCTCTGTTATTCCTATAGAAGAACATGACGTTAATAATGACTTTCCAGAACAAATTGCTCAATCATATTTTCCTCCAAATTGGCATTATCCTCAATTCTCGACTAATAATTCGAGACAATTTTATGAGCATATTCTTACTTTTACAGCCTCAGCAAGAATTAAGCATAAAAAAGATTCTGTTTCTGGCAATATTCAATACTCAAAAATGGAAATCTTTTATTTCATTTCCAAGGAAGATTGGAATCAAGACTTATATAAATCAAAACCATGTGGACCAGGCATGCGTCCCAACCATTTTAATTATTTTGATTATATCAAAGATTGGACTCATGTCTTTTATATTCAGAATAGCCAATATCGCCACTCATGGTTCATATATTTCTCTTCAAATTTTAACAAAGCTATGTTTATCCCAAATTGGTTAAAGTTATGGTTTACTGAATTCGGACCACATATCAAAATACTTCCTGATCCTTTATTCGAGACATACTTCCTATGGGATGAACTTTCTCATCCTCAAGAACCAAAGTTTCTCCATTTTCTTATGGAATTTAATATTCCTTGGATTATATTTTGAAAATATTCCATTTCCCCCATTAACCATATGCCTTATTTATGCTACCATTATGCTTCTAAATGGTGGATCAAATTTGACATACCAGAAGACTATTTTCCTTTACAATATAAAAATATGCATGAATGTCTATGATTTGCAATTATAGAAATATGATGAAAATATGCAGAAATATGAATACGAAATCTTACAGAATGGAACTGAAGAGAGGAGAGAGGAGAGGCTTCCACTTCAAACAAATATGCAGGAATGTCTATGATTTGCAATTATAGAAATATGATAAAAATATGCAGAAATATGAACACGAAATCTTACAGAATGGAACTGAAGAGATGAGAGACGCCTGGATATTTTAGAACTTCAAACACTTATTTTATTGTAATCTTTCCAAAAACACTCTGATTGCAAACTACTAACATATGGCCTTATATAGGACTGAAAGTCCGACCAAATGAAACGCAAATAAAAGCCAAACCTACATGATCTTTAGTTTACATAACAGTCAAAGAACTTTACAGCAAAAGTAAAACAGTAGTACGGAGAAGCTTCTTACTTTACAGCAAAAAAGTGAAACAATAGTATGGAGAAGCTTCCTTTTAATAAAGAAGATGTTTTTGTGCTGGCATCCTTATCTCTAAAGGAGATGCTTTTAAGCTGGCATCTTTATCGCTTTGGACATGCGTCATGGATGACGATCATAGTAGCTTTTATCTTTGTTGTCCTTTTGAGTATGCGTCATGGGTGACGATCTTCAAAGATCCGAAATTCCAAAGCAATCATCTCCATTTTTGAATTCTGGAGGAGTTGTTGGAGAGGTTGGGGTTTTAGGAGTATCATCTGATGAATCATCACTTAAATCATTGGTTAATTTTTTGGATATTTCGGCAATGACTAAATTTCTTATTTCAGCTTTCAATGCCAGAGGAAATTGTTCTTTTAATGATACTTTGATGGCATCATAATCCATAGCAATAGGAGTAGAAGCAGAATATCCTCCTGTACTCATGGATTTTGGAGAGCCATAAATACCGTTTTGTCGGCCTTTGTGAACTATTTCCATTAATTTTTTATATTGTAAAGGATAATAGTCTTCTGGTATGTCAAATTTGATCCACCATTTAGAAGCATAATGGCGGCATAAATAAGGCATATGGTTAATGGGGGAAATGGAATATTTCCAAAATATAATCCAAGGAATATTAAATTCCATAAGAAAATGGAGAAACTTTGGTTCTTGAGGATG
>JABCMJ010007802.1:0-14518 GCA_014822125.1 Arbutus unedo
TTCACATTTGTATCTTGCATTGCTTTATTGTAGTTATAGGGTTCGGTATCCAGTTCCTTAAGGACTCTATCAGGTTGAATAATAACTCTCCCACTATGACGAGGCACCGTTGTGTCCATTGTTGTTTCTTGTGTGTTTTCTCTCAATTCCTCTAGAACAATCTTACTTTTAAGCTTGTGATCCATAACATAGTCCTGCTCTAAGTATCGGGCATTGGTGTTAACAATGACCTTATGATCCTCAGGACTATAAAATAAACCACCCTTCATTCCTCTAGGATACCCTGCAAAGAAACAAACTTCTGTCCTTGATTCTAACTTATCCGCGTTTCCTTTCAGCACATGTGCTGGACTACCCCAAATCTGAATATGCCACAGACTAGGTTTGTGCCCAGTCCACAGTTCTATGGGAGTAGAAGATACTAACTTATATGGTACCAAGTTAAGAATATATGCTGATGTTTCTAATGCATGTCCCCAAAACGAGATTGATAAATCTGAATAACTCATCATAGATCTTACCATGTCCATAAGAGTCCTATTCCTTTTTTTCACTACACCATTTTATTGTGGCATACTAGGTGCAGACAACTAGGATGTAATCCCCTCATGAGATAAATAGTCCCTAAACTCTCCCAAGAGGTATTCGTCACCACGATCAGATCGTAGTGTCTTGATACATTTTTCAAGATGCTTCTCCGTTTCCGCCCTATACTCTTTAAATTTGTTAAAGGCATCGGACTTGCGGCGTATCAAATAAATATACCCATGCCTTGAATAATCATCAATAAAGCTAATGAAATATTCAAAGCCACCTCTTGCTTGGACGTTCATAGGTCCACACAAATCATAGTAAACCAATTTCAATAGCTCTTTGGCTCTATACCCTTTGGCCAAGAACGGTTTTTTTGTCATTTTACCTTCTAAATAGGATTCACAAGCAGAAGTTCCTTTACTTCCAGTGAACTCAATGGTCTATTTTGAACAAGTCTAGAAATTCTTTTTAAATTAATATAACCTAGGCATAAGTACCAAAGATACGTTTGGTTCAATTTAGAAGGTGCATTTCTCTTACATGATATACTATTTGTATTATTCAATTTATTCAGTTGCAGTGTGGAAGAGATAGGATTAATAACATAAAGATCATCCATCAATGAACCAGAACATATAAACATTTATTAAATTTAATAACTACAAAGTTATTGAAATCAACCAAATAAGTGTTTTTAACTAACTTAGAAATTGAAATTAAATTTCTTCTAATACTATAAATATAAAGACAATCTTTTAATATAAAAATCCTATCACTACTAAAACTAATACGTAAATCTCTCACTACAACTGCTGCTACTTTCATAGCATTGCCCATGTGTAGGTAAATCTCTCCATTACTAAGCTGCCTGGTTTCCTGAAACCTGTGCAACGAATTGCAAATATGATTAGTGACTCCCGTATCTACACACCAAGAATTTGTAGATAACACCGCTAAATATGTTTCAACCATTAGTGAATGGGTTTTACCTTTATTGTTCAATTTGTTGAGATAAACCGGATATTGCTTCTTCCAGTACTCCGACTGCTTGCAGTGGAAACACTTACCCTTAGATTTTTTCACTCCACCTTGAGGTCCACTATTCACTTAAGGAATTGCAATCTGCTTTTGAGCCTTTTTCTATTTCTTCTTGCCTTTCGATTCAGAAGCAGAACCTTTCTCAAGTATAAACACATTTCTTGGCTTTTTCATTACACCATCTGTTGCTTGGAGTTCTTTAAGAAGTTTCGCCAAAGTGTAACAACATTTGTTCATATTGTAATTTATGCGAAAAATCTTAAAGCTCTCTCACAGCGAATGAAGTATGATATCAATCTGGGTTTTTCCATCCACTTCAGCTCCAAGGATCTCTAGTTCATTTAGATGGTTCATCATCTTTATAACATGATCTCTTACTAAGCTCTCTTCAGTCGTCTTTGTGTTAAGCAAGTCCCTCATAGCAACCTACCTTGCTACATGATTTTGTTCTCCAAATATTTCTTTGAGGTTCATCATCATATCATAAGTAGTGGGCATAGATTGATGCTAATGTTGCAGAACATTTGACATAAATGCCAAAATATAACACCGTGCCATCTCATTAGTCTTAACCCACTTCTTGTAAGGTTGGGCTTCCTCATCAGTTATCCCCTCACTAGGTTTTTGTTGGACATTCCGCACTGAGCATATATTTGTACTCTTCAGCAGTCAACACTATATTCAAATTTCTTTTCCAGTCAATATAATTAGGTCCAATGAGTTTGTTTTCTTTGAGAATGACAGAAAGTGGATTGAAATAGCTCGTTATTGAATATGAGAATCACATAATAATAATTATGAAGAGCAAATAAAAAATTTTGAATTTCAATTAAAAAATTGGTTCCCTCTACCAAACTATTTAAAAAAAAACGTTAGCAATCTGCCACACCATGAAAAATATGCCTTCGATGGGAAGGTCCACAACTTTCTATCATTTGTGCAGGTAGATCTATTCTTTTTAATTTTGACTATCTAGACAAAAAAAATATTGTCAAGCAAAATTAAATGGCCGACTCAACTTTGGTCCTACAAATAATAGCAGTGACTCAGATGGAGAGGATACTATTATTTATAGCTAAGTGTACACCATTACCTCACACTAAATTAATTATTCCATAATGAATCAATTCAGATGGAGACATGATTCACACAATAATTAAGTTAGAGTTATCCCATTGAAGCTTGTACCGATGATTCCACAATTAATTTTGTCCTATGTGGAGGAAGGTTCAAAACCAATACACAAAATTAATCATATCATCTACAAACTAGTGATGGAGACCATGAGATTTGTTCGTGACAAACTCTCTTTCCCACTTAGTTATTTAAAAATATTTTTCCATGACGGTTATAAAAATATTTGTATGTGAGTGATCTAAGTATAGGTCAATATTCTATGTTGTCCAAAATTATAAGAGAATTATAATTAAAAGAGGAAACAATACCAATCACATATCAATAAGGAAACACAAAAATAATAGGAATTTCAACTATTATGGTCAAATCCTCAGTTTCCAAAACAGCCTTCATTTTTGCCATCGACTTGTCCCCCAAAGTGAAGATGATGCCGACGCCGAGGTGGAAGGGGTTCAAGCTACCCTCAAAGCTACGTACTGTTTCTTCAACAGAAACATATCAATCCTTCCAAAACCGCTGATTTCTTCAATCATCAAAATCTGTTTATTAAATATTGATTCTATGTCTCCAAATAGAAGTTCACAAGGCTAAATCAATAAAAACAACCGCGGTAAATAAATTGAACTCGTTACATCAAAACCCCAAGCCTCCATATTATAAGAGTTCACATGCTACGTATTAATATTACAAAATCCAAAACTGGTAATAAAAAAAATACATAACCACACATAAAAATAGTGTGGGATCTAATCACACAAAAACTTTTTATCACACAATCATACATGCGTAACAATAATAGTGGGATAGGAGAAACTGCAAAACAAACGTTAGCACAATAATACTACGTTTTGTTTTACGTTGACAACATGGTCTGTATAAACCACACGCGTTATCACAACCGGCTCTGTTACCACTATTAGGGATCGATTCCTGAGACCAAGCAATGAACGCGTACAAGTTATATAACAAAAATTATAAAACCCTACAAGACGGAACTAAGGTTTATACCTTTAAGATTTGTCTGGTTTGATCGTGGCTATTTTCATAATATGATCCTAATCGAACTTTGAGCACGGCTAGAATGATCTTGCACAACTGACCCTGAGATCTTTTATTGTAATCCTATTGTATTTTGATCACGTACTGAGGGTGAGCTAAAAAATGTGATCCATTTGTCTTCACATAACCTTTCTTAATCTTTTGAAAATCAAGTTGTGTCTGTCCTAAAAGACATAGCGGTGTATATATAGGCAATGATGAGGACCCTTAGGAGAACTATGGGCTGGGCTTTTTATATAATTCGGGATTCCTAATCCAGCCCGAATTAATTTCGAATTATATAAATTATAATTTATACCTGCATTCCCCTCCCATATCTCAAAATTATATTTCGAACTCCATGTTATTAATTACTTATTTATCTCCCCGCGTTAAGATTACAGATACCCGTTGATTAAAAATAAATTACTAACAATTTATTTAATCAATATCTATAAAATTCCTTGAGACCTTCCACTTAACTTATTCGTTATGTTGGATACTAATATCTACCTGTAGGATTTGACATAATCGAAACTTATAAACTTCCTCAAGAGGATATCATCAATCCCTATAAAAGGACGTGGATTCCATTAATAATTAATAGTTGTCATACACTTAATATTGTGACCCAACTCATCAAGACTATTGACCCACAAGGTCTCACTCTGTAATAAATCAAAGTCAACAACATTAAAAGTACACATCAATTAATTATCTTTGGATTAAGAGTACAAGCATACATAATAATCATGAAGTGTAAATTGTATTATATTGTCAGTATAAATACAATTACCTCAAAGTGATCATGTTTAATACATACAAAGTGTACTAACACAGTGAGTTAAAATTATTCCATTTTCCGTAGTCAAGATCGACCTACTGAAATACTATGTTATAGTCCTATTAGTGGTGTGTCCAATTTCACCCAAGACTGTGAACCAAAGATTTATATTTTACAAGAACCGATAATCTGATCCTCTGTGTATATGTCAAACTCTACACACCAGATTATCTATTATGTAGAATAAGAGACACTCATGCATAATATGATATGATAGAATGCAAACATTGCCCATAAAAATTCTCATCAAGAAAGGAAATAATTGTTTAATAAATTCAAACAAAATGAATCCATTACATAAAGTAATGGCTTTTAGTATAAAATCTTAATAAAAACTTGAACCAGTTTTGAATAAACGATAGAAATAATTGAGAAGATGTTAAGATCATAGATCATAGAATGAAATTGATCCTTGGAGCTAGCTTAGAGAATTTAGTCTATCATATTAAAAACAAAAATTAAATAATTAATTAAAAACATCTTACCAAATTTGATGAATAAATAAACCCAACAATCTTACCAATGAATCTTGAAATTGAAGTACTTGTATTAATTTACTGAATGCTTGAATCTTCAAAACTTGAAAGTAAAATTGCTGGAAGTTTATTTTACTAGAACAAGAAAATCTAATAGAAAACTAATGTTAAAAAGTTTAATAGAATGTAATTGAATCTATGCCTCATAGGTCCTTAAATAATGAAAACTTAGGAGAAAATTTAGGAAAATGATTTATAATTCTAAAAGAAAACTACTTACAAATTAAAGATAGAATACAGAAAACAAAAGTTAACCAATTCTAATAGGAAACTAATTTACAAAATTAAATCAAACGAGAAAAGATAAGAAAAATAATTGTGATTCTCGCGCAATCCTGATTGGATGATCCAATTAGGCTCTGACCATGACCGATCAGATTTACTCATTGAAAATTTCTGAGCCTTCTCTCTACGATCTAACTAGATGATCCGATTAGGTTTTTCTTCTTTCAGTGCATGACTGGATGATTCCAGTCAGATTTTGGCCCGACCTATTCATCAAGTCAGGTTTGGTTTTTCCTCTTTCTTGATTCTTCTAGCTTTCTTCGCATTTTCTTTGGACTTTGCATCACTCTTGACCTCGGCACTTCTTCCAATCGCACTTCCATCCTTCTTCGGTTGTCCAGACCTTCTTCGAGCATTTGGATTTCACCATTTCATCGTTCCCATATTATTTTTAACATTGAAGACCTGAAATTGGACAGAAACTACCCAATGTGCATTATTCAATACAATTGATGATTAAGTATAGTACGTATGTCAAATAGGATATATTGAACCAATTTTACGAGGTATATTATGGTATCAACAACACACATTAGATTTGAGAGCCATAATGATTGAGAACTGACTTAACCATCAGTGTGTCTTTCCATTGACTAGAGATAGAGAGTGCTCCACACTTGTCATAAGGATTAACTTTTAAGGTAAAAGAGTTTTTACCCATTCATAATTAGCGTTGTCTGTGAGCAAAGTTAATCCTTATGACAAGTGTGGGGTTCGTAAGATTTACCAATCTAATTCGATACACATCCATATTCCAAGTATTATCTATTATTTGTGCAAGTGAAAACTCGTTAGTGCCACTAACCGTTACCAGTTGAAAGGCAATCTGATGCTTAAACTTGTAATCGATTACATACCTTTTTCGGCCTTCTAAATATACCTTATATAGGCGATCATTGTTCCCCAAATTGCTAATGAAATAAATTTGAAATCCATTTTCGAATGATCGAGAATGCCAGTCTCAAATCCTTCCATAACTTTTGCTTTCCCAAATGAGATTCCTTCCATAAGTGTGGGCCTCTTATACTGGGTTATTACCATAATCCTAAAGTTTCCATACCAGGCTTCTTTTCATAAGTACTAAATCCTCTCTTGATCTTTTGAACAATGGATTGGGCCGCGGCCCGACAACGAACAATGCTGCCAACGCAACCCAGTATCCATCCTTGAGCACGACCCACCATGGCCCATTAGTCTAGCTAAAGAGGGTGGATCAAATTTTAGCCCACTATAATAGCTCCTCAACCAATCTGCGGCTTGAATGGGGTTGTTTGACAAGATATGTCAACCCTCTTTCTCTTTTGCTAACATCTAGCGAGGTTGCGTATTGAAAAAAGTTGTTGTCCATGACACCCCTGCCACATGTAGCTTTCGGATTGGAAGACAGAGGAATTGACATCCCCCTCCAAACACATCAATTCATGAGCATTAACTCTTTCCAAAGAGAATGCGCCAAGTGGCATGCTAATTGTCTGTCATTTTTCGCTTCGTTTCATGCGTGCCTTTTCATTTCTATATATATCTAAGAGGATATCAAACAATCCCGCCTCTTTCTTTTATCTCTCTAAAACTCCAAAGTCTTTCTTTTCTTCTCAAGTCTCAAGTGCACTTCAAACCAGTTCCTCACTACAAGAAAAATGTGGTATTGTGACGAAGGATGCTCAAAGGATGCTCTTGTTGATCTTTTTTCAAGCAGTAGTTGAAATTGTATAGAAAAGCTTTTCTTTGATATTTTTACTTCGAACCATAGATAGTAGGAAAGCTTTACTTTGGACCATAGTTCATGCATGTCAAACTGCAAGATGGGTAATACTTTTTCATAACTTCTCTTTACCTTCTCTTGAAATTTGCCCCATTGGGAGTTAGGGTTGAGGCTTGGCTCAAGTTGCCCACCAGCATGCTAATCGACCCATTATATTATCAAAATTCTCGCAAAACTCATCAAAATCCCCCCAAAATGGACATTCATGATATATTGATGAGTTGGAGTTTCGAATAGATTACAAAAGGGGTCATCTCAATTCGATAACCATCAACGTCAAATCAAAAGAGTTTAAGAAAAGTTACATCCTTTAAGTCAAAAGTACTAGAACATGAGTTACAATATATCTTTCCAAAAATACCATGCAAGCTTTCAAAATGCATTTCAATCCAAACAATGCACTCTATGCTAATGCTCCCAAGCCATACTTGAAAAGAAATAAGGGTTGAGCTCGACAGTCTTGTAGGAGAATCTACACCAATATTATGTGCACATGAAGTGAAATGGGATGCCATATGATCATTGGGATATGACAAAACGAGTTTTCAAACAAGTCACAAGGAGAAACAAATAAACATGCTGCACAATATCACATTTATCATTTCAAAGATTCACAAAATCATTTACTATACATTTTATCAACATGCCATCCTCAATGATCATGTCGTCATTTGTAAGTTCATCGCATAGCTCGCTCCTAACGGAGGCTAGATTCATATGTTCATATGGCGACGAAGGGAGTTCACATTGACAAATCTCATTAGCGGCATGCATCTGGCGACAAGATGCTGACACAAGGTCTTCCATAGATAACACCATTTGCCAATATATTAATTTGCGTAGGCATAACATGATTTTGTTGTAGTCAATTACGAATTAAAGATAAGTGTTATATCCGTTTAACTCGGGATAAGTTCTAATTAGATTAGGATAAGAAATCTTAGGCCAATTCAATATATAACGAGAACTTTATAGTTAAATGAAACTCTAATTATAGAAGATAAGAATCTTGAGAGTCAAGATAAGCTTATCTTGTAAATTAGTGGTCAAGTGATGAGTACTTTCAACTGTTTCTAATGACAAATTAGGGACTGGAAGAACCTGTATAAAAGTTACGCACCATTGGAGTAAAACGTACATTGTAGTTAATTGTTATAAGCATTATATTAGAGTTTCCTTTGATCTATGTATTTACTTAATCATTAGAGTGCATTCCAATTGACTAGAAGTAGAGGTTCTCTAATTGTTTATCGTTTTACATAAATTAAGTTTTAAAAGAGATTGTCAAAAGTTTTGTTCGGCCGTCAACGAGCTATTAACTTTCCTATTTACAAAAATCACCAATCTATAGTTACTTACATTAATGATTTCCATTACGTACTTAACGGATCGTCACAAATTGGACTAACTTGGTACAAAATTATATAATTTGGGAATTGTTGATATAAAATTAATAGTTTAAGGAAATAAAGTAAAATAGTTTAACGAATAAAAACAAAAATTACTTTATATAGAAGCTCCTAAACTCTAAAGTCATGTAGAAGCTAGCCAAAATTATTAATCTCGTACTGGCCAACTTATTATTTTTGTTATTAGTATAGTGCGTATCTGTACGGCCATATTTCAGTTAACCGTTTCAAATTTACTTCTAAAACATAATGTACATTTCTTGAATGATATTTTTCATAAAACATTATATCATATCCATCTACGATACATACACGCATAATATCTCCAATCCCTTGTTTTCCACTATAAAAAAAAACTGGATGTGAAATACCACCGTTTTCAATACCATAAAAATCAGAAATATTAGTTATGTATTACTGATTTTTTTTTAAATTTATACACCGGTTAAGATCCGATAATTAGTACAGATCGGACCACCTGGTAACTTTTATGGTACGGTACCTAAGATTAATAGTACTGTTTTCTTCTTACATACACGCAGTATATGATTTCTCTAAGTCTGGCAGCAGGCTCATGAATATGCTCTCTTATCTTGGAATGGGAAACAACTCAACTGGGTAATAGACTTTCTAAAAAGTAGGTGAGATGGCCATTTAGTGTGCTAGCTGTTAGTCCATTCAAAATAAAAACAAAGCATGGTGGGTACGTGAACCATATCCAGAGGGTACATATATCTAGTTTAAGTTCTCAATATACATATATAAAGTGTTTTTGCTATGCAATAGGAAATAAATTTCAGGTTATAACATCAAATTTAATTGGATATTATAGTTTTTGAGAACTTGGTTGCTGTAGCTACGAGATCATGAATAAAGTTGTATAATAGTATTTATTATGAAAACTAAAAATCATCTTCTTTTTTTTTTTTTTTATAATCTAAACTGTCCGGTTATGTCCTTTATTTTGTTTAATAAAAGTAGGGATATTTGTATTGTAGTACTTTTTTAACAAGTGCATAAAAATATTCCTGACATATAAAAGAGATAAGTCTATGATGGAGCAGATTATAGCGTCTCCAGCTCACTTAAACCTGTAACAAACTTGACACCAGTGTGGTGCCTTGCCAACACTCTTACAATGCCTAAGTTTGAATATGTAGAGAAGATGATAATGAAAGACTCAGTATTTAGAATAGCAAAAATTTTGTACCTTGTACCATAGGGTTGACTTACGTTATATAGGAATAGTCGTTTTCTTACTAGTATTGTGAAGCAAAATTAGGTGCAGTTCCTTAAAAGTATGAACGACGCTGGAGATAACCCTTTGATCCTTATCCAATAGGCAATGGATAGGGGCAACCGTTGTAGGTGATAACCTTTGATCCCGTGATACCATGATTATGATGTAATCAAGAGTTGAACGGTATGTTACACTAGCAAGAACAATCTTTTGATGATCAAATCATATATATTGGACGCTATGCTGGCTGAGCAGATGGAGAGATGAGCAAATTCCAAACATGAGAAGACCCTTAGTCTGAGCAGACCACGTGTCGTAGTCAAATCGTCCAGTGATCTTACTCATCAATCTAATATAACGATATATTTTTCTGCTAAACTCATGAGCTAAGCACATGCACTATAAATGAACATCATTAAGAGAAGAATATTTTTCAATTAATACGACAATATATTCTTGTAACATGAAGGGAAAAATAAGAAAGTTAAGATTTTGTTGGTTGATCAGAACCAATCAAACTCCCAACTATGAATACAAATCAACTTAATAATTTATGATACTTAGTACACTATTAATAGTATCTTAAAATGATCGAAAAATGCATTTAAAACTACGTACAATATACATATATAGCTGTACGTAACTTTTCCAAGAACAGCTAATTAAAATATTCCAACTTTACCATTGTAGCTTACGTTTTTACATGTTTAACAGTACAATCTAAACACCCCGATAAGAAAGGGAAAGCTAAAAACATAAAAACATAAACCATAAAATGCATTGATCTCCCCTGAAATTTCTAACAATTACAGGGACCTCGCCTAAGATTTTAGAAAATAAAATGACCTCCCCTATTTAAAAACATTTGACAATGCCTCCACTGCCGTTAACTTTTAATAAAATCCATTAGTTTTAAGTTCTAAAAGAATAAAATACCCCTCTTTATTCTTTTTATGTTTATCTTTTGTACATATATTTAATCTATTTATGTGTGAGTGAATTGAGATATATATTTTATTATTATATAGATATATGTACATATAGTCGTATATAGTACGAAATAATTTCTAAAATTAAAACTTGAAATGTTAAAATAAAATTAAACTTAAGCTTTGATCAAATTTGTATAAATAAATAAGCATCTTATATATTAATTTTTTTTTACGAAAACTATATTTATCACTCATTGTAGTGTTATGTTTGTGTTTCTTATATATATTTTACCTATTGAAACACACACACACACATATATATTTAGCCTATCTTGTCAAGAAATCATCATGACTTTTAGTTTAATTTATGTATTCTCTTAATGTTTTACAAAGTAAACAAGAAAAAATAATAATGGCAAAATATGACTAAAAATGTAACAACCCGATTTTTTAAATATTTAATAAATAATTTTGAATCTTTTACTGAAATTTTTTTTGCATTTCATGGTTAATTTATTAATAATTATTTAGTTATTCGATCGAACGTTGTAAATTTCAAGAGCACAAGTATAATGGTATGGCGAGTAACATTAGATCATTTTGTTATTTTTCTTCTTTACCTAATTAATTGTTCAATTCTTGTTCTTATATATTCATGAACATTGAAAATCCAAAAGTTAAGTCCATCATTCCTGTGGGGGTGTGAATATTCTCCAACCTGAACCGCTCCAAGATCATGCATAATGAATAGCCAATTAGCGTCAATCGAACTGTTTTCAACTTGATGGCACTCCAATGCTAACGTCAAAATACTTGAAAGATCAAAGTACAACAGTGATTGCACAATGAATGATAGCGTACAAGATTAATGTCCTATGATCTCTTATTTATAAGCCATCGAGTGCCCATATTTGGTAATCCAATCTCTAGGAAATCTTCTCTTATTTGCTGATATAAAATCTCAATCTTTCCGTGTGAGGTAACTTTCTAAACATGGCGCATTCCCAAACTTGGCTTCTACCTTAATCTACACTTTCCTAATTGGGACTAGTCATTCTTCCAAAGAATTCCCACCATCTTAGCCGAACGACAAACCAATAGGTTGGCACTTGGCAAAACCCATGTTGTATCAGGGTCATTCGGCTCTTCTTGGCCGAAGCCCATGATGCCGGAGTCAAACCAATATCATTACACCAACCTGTCTAAAGAAGGCCCGTTCAATCACTACGTCGGCCCAAGCCCCACGTTGTCGACACGGCCCATATTCCTCTGCCCAGTCTAATTTTCATTTAAGCAAAGAAGGTTCGCCCTATATTTTGGCCCTCCATACTTCCCTAGCCCTCACTATTTTTCTTAACCAGATTCACTGAGATCCTTAGATTTTTTTCTCTAACTCTTAGCGTTCAATCCTTTGTTTTTCTCCCCAACTTCTTAATTTCATAACCTTATTGATTATAATCATATCTTTTGGAGACCTTTAAAGTCCGACATTCATCTCACCTAAGAAAACTTAACTCCTAAGTATTTTTTCTTTATACCCAAACATTACTCTTTCTTTCCTAGCCTCTTTTCTTAACCAAGTTCGTTCGAGCCTTTTGGCTTTCACACCCTAACTCTTTGTCCTTCCAACCCTATAAGTATAGCAACATCCTTCTCATTTCTTCACACCCAATTAATGTGTTTTCTTAATTCTCTCACCTCCATAATATTGTTCCTAGCCATTATGTCTAACCATAGAACTTTTCAAGCTATTTCTATCACAAATCTCCAACTATTTGATTTTTCAATGGTGTATCTAATGGTGTTAGATCAAGGTGTAATTCTACAATGTTATTTTTAGCACCCGTACGTACATATTCAATGGTCACAATCTTTGTTTAAGGTAAACTGGAAGTATACTATACGTTTACAATCTCTAGAAAATTTTATTCATATCAAATATTTGTACTCCTTTGATTATCTTGGAAATTATTGTTGAATTCTATTTATCAAATTGTGGTTGTAATGATCAGAGATTGTATAATATATTCCGAGCATTTATTTAAATCGCATATATTTAAAAATTGGTATTTCATGTTCATGTATAAATATTTTACGTTGTTATATATGTATACATGTATTAAATCTTTTTTTTACAAAACTATATACTTTAATAAGTTTAGTTAATATTGTAAGAGTTGTTTAAATATATATTTTATATGACACACACACACACACACATGTGTGTATCAATATATATCTCATCTCTCTCTCTCCTACCTATTCTCACCCGACAACCACCACGTCACCACCTCCCATCCGCTGCTCCTCCACCTCCCATCATTCCTATCCACGACCAGCCTACCTCCTGTTGCAGCACCCCTAAACCTGCACCAGTCTCCCCTACTGCCATAATCCATGGCTACCCATCCTCCCTACCATTGATCTCCCCCGAATTCCTTCCAACCATCCACCTTGTCTCCTCTCTTCCCCTATAAATAGTAGTTTTCTCCTTCACTAAACAATCACAAAACCATTTGAGAGCTGCAAGAAAGAAGAAGGAGGAAGGAGAAAGAGGAAGATGCAGTTCTGGCCTAAATTAATACCATTAATCAATCCATTTATGATATAGCCATAGCTGTGGCAGTAAGAAAGTCCCCGACTAGACAGCACGAGGGGGTACCGTTCGTCGAACCAAGTCGGCGTCCAAAACTCGACCAAACCTCTGTCAAACTCCAAACCAATTATAAGCCCCCTCCTCTTGAATCCATTTCAAATATTTTTGTACAATATTATCTTTAACAGAGCTTCGCTGGAAGAGAAAACCTAAATTATAGAGACTGTCGTGTTTTTCTCCATATCCAGATTTCAGTCCGACTGCAAGTCCAGATGACCGGATCCATGACCGGATGGACTTCCGGATGGGGTTTTGACTGGTATTAAATTAGTTTGATATTTTTTATTTTTACCCTATATTTTTATATGTGATTGTTGTTTAATGGTTTAAAATATTAGTCGAGCATGAATTACCATGATTATTGCTCTGATTACGTTGACGATGATTAATTATTTAATACTCAGGGTGTCCCGTGGATACTCGCACGATAAACACACTAATAATGTTATATGATTAATGGTTGTGGATATATTTTTTGTAAAAATATTATGCGTGTCTTATAGTCGTGATGCAACATGAACCTAGCTTTAACTTTAACCAAATGGTGTGATATACCCAAAGTTTGTATTACCCAAATGCTATAATTTAGCCATGTCACGCGTTTAGCTAAGTTATGCTTAAGCCAAAGTTATTATAAGGGTTTTATACTAAAAGTAATAACTTTATGTAATGGATTAATTTTTGTTTGAATTTACTAAACAATTATTCCCTTTCTTGATGAGAATCTTCATGGGCAACATTTGCATTCTATCATATCATATTGCGCATGAGTGTCTCTTATTCTACATAATAGATAATCTAGTGTGTAGAGTTTGGCTTACACACAGATGATCAGATTATCGGTTCATGTAGAATATAAGTCTTTAGTTCACAGTCTTAGGTGGAATTAGACATACCACCAGTAAGACTGTAACACAGTGTTTCAGTAGATCTATCTTGACTACGAAAAGTGGTATAATTTTAACTCACTATATTAGTACACTTTGTGTGTATTGAACAGGACCACGTTGAGGTAATTGTATTTATACTGACAATATAATGCAATTTACACCACATGGTTATTTTGTATGATTGTACTCTTAATCCAAAGATAATTAATCAATGTGT
>JABCMJ010007806.1:0-37841 GCA_014822125.1 Arbutus unedo
TAAAAATATGGGATCACCATTATCTTTAGGAATATGTATACCGAAATGGCAGTTGTGATTATTTTCCGATCATATCCTTGGATCATTTAGATTTGGCTAGAATATTTACCATTTCGTGTTATTGAGTCGAATTGAAGTTTTCCGGCCGAGAGTTTTCGATCATCGGACCGGACGGTACCTGTTCCCTGCAATAACTAGAGCACCGAACAAAATCTCAACATTTGGTAAATTCTTATGAATAGTTTTGTTTTTCTCAATGGTACGGTGGTTGAGTTTGAAACCCGAAATTTATTGCAATGCTTACGGTATAGTGGGTCACAGTTTCGGATTGGCTAGGGTTCACCGGAGCCCGAGGGTAGGAGGGAGATTTGTTGGTAAAACGTATGTAATTTCTTTGAAAAACTGTTCAGATTTGATGGCGAGAAACCATTGCGTGGGAAATGTACCATGAGTTGCATGCGATGTTGAATAATTGTAAATTTACAATGATGTTTACTAATTTGACCACAACCTGTAGATTGATGCATTTTACGTGAGGAACCATTGCGTGGAAAATGTACCATGACTTGCATGCGATGTTGAATAACTGTAAATTTACCATGATATTTACTAATTTGACCACAACCTGTAGATTGATGCATTTTACGTGAGGAACCATTGCGTGAAAAATGTACCATGACTTGCATGCGATGTTGAATAACTGTAAATTTACCATGATGTTTACTAATTTGACCACAACTTACTAATTTGACCACAACCTGCAGATTGATTCATTTTACTATAACGTCGATATTGATTGTTTGTCACGTAATTTACCACGTAAATTGACATGTTTACTAGATGTAATGCATGGGCCTCCAAATTTGCCATGACATCAGCAAATATAGCATGGATGACAGGTGTTACCATCTAGCGCGCAAAATTACCATGAAATATAGGAAATTTACCACATACTGTGTGTTACATCCAATTTCACCATGGTATAGGCAAATCTATCATAGACGGCTGGACTTGATGTTGACCGGCAAATTTACATATGAACGTCAATTTACCATGATAATAGAAAGCGTCCATCTGACTTGCAGGGGTTGTACATATCCATAAAATGTACCATATTATCTGATTTGGCAATGATAGCGGTAAGTGCACCATGTCTTGTAGGTGGTGCTGTTCATGTCCATAAAATTTACCATATTTTGTAATTATTTTTGTAATTATATATTGTATGTGTTACGTTGCTGCTTGACAATTGAATTTGTTAACACTAACTTTCACTATTTATTTTTTTCAAGATTGTTGAAATGGATGGCGGTTTGATACTAATTTGTAGGCATAATGGAAGGATTGTTGCAATTCGGATAGATCGTGGCTAGAATTTTGAGCAGGTGGTGAACAAGGTATGTGACAGATGAGATCATTTGGATCATGAATCTGTGATTTTGAATTACTCGTTGGTTGACAACGAAAATCTACTACTGGACAACGATGACAACTTGGGTACAACGTTCGAGCTTGTAGAGAGTGCCTACTACGAAGACATTGAGGTCCTTGTTAAGGACTCAACGGTTGGGATTGTTGATATCGGCGATGGGGACGGCAATAATGAAAATTCTGATGGTATGAGAGGCCATATGGATTATATCGTGGTCTAGTCAACTGATGGCGAGGGGTCGGATGATATTGTAGATGACATTCTAGTATTTTGTAGCCATAAATGTAATAGTTTGTTGTCAACCCAATGGTTCGATGGAATTACAAGTGTTGGCCAAAAATTCGGGGGAGGGGTTTCACAACTTCGTACTGTATTGAAGAAGTATGCGATCGATAGGGGGTTCAAATATGTTTTAATCAAGAATGACAAAACCAGATTGACAGCTCATTGTAAGTTCAGGACGGAAAAGGGATGTGTGTGGGAGTTGTATGCTAGGGTTTGTCCAGCGAACGATTACTTTTGCATTAGAAAATTTGTAGATACTCACACCTATGAAGCGGGCGGTTGATATTGTCAAGGAAATTAAAACTAATTATGATTTGAATGTGTCGTACCACCAAGCCTGGTGGGGTGTGGAGAAGGCTAGGAGTAATGTCTTTGGTGACTATGTAGACTCTTTTACTAGTCTAAAGTAGTATGTTAGTGCAGCTAGGAGAAGCAATTCTGGGAGTCACATTGAGCTGAATTTTGATGTAGAAACGAAGCGCTTTAAGAGGTTATTTATAGCTTTTGCCGCATGTATTCGGGGTTTCAATCATTGTCGGCCAATTATATTTATTGATGGTACCTTTCTGAAAGGTAGGCATAAAGATACATTGCTTGGTGCCACTGGAAAAAATGGGAATCAAGATAAACTTCATTATATTTATCAATACAAACTTGTAGTAATACATTGTCAATTACATTTTCTTTTTTATTTATTTTGTGTTGTGGTTGTGTATGGTGTTTTTTTGGTAGGCATATTTCCAATATCAATATCATCCAAAACAAACATATATTCTAACGATTCGTACCTTACCTTAGCCCGTAGTCCGACGAAAACCATTCGACTTCCGTCATCTTTCTCCGGTAGCACTCAAATCAAACTTGTACTCTGTATTTCAGCACCGACGGTCAATGTTTTGTAGATGTGGTGCGGTGTTTGTATGCGATTCCAGTGAGTTGATGGATTCCGAAACTCTAGATCTCTAGTGTCGTCCTAAAATGGAGGATTGTTGGCCGTTTTTTTCAGTCCCGCGATTTTGGAAGAGACGAGTCTGATACATTGGAAATGACTGTTAATTGTGTGTTTTAAGAGATTTGCTGCTAGTATTAGTTAATGTCAAGATAAGGATAAGTTTGGTTTTTTTTTTTTAAAAATGACCAAGATTTAATGTTTATAAGTGCATAAGATGAAAAAATAACAAACATTTAGAGATGAAACTAAAAATAAGTTCCCCCTTTATTTATGTTGTTTTTGGTTGGTAAAATAATTTTATATTTTATTTTATACAATAAAACATATTAAAATAATAAAAATAAAATAAAATAACATTGATGTACTCCGCCGTACCCGTACCTTATTTTTTGAATTTTACCGTATTCCACACCGGTACTAGTACTCGTAGCCTGTACCCGTACCAATGCTTCATAGCATACAGTTGGCTTCGTTTAATCACAGTGACATGCATGATTCAAGCACGATGGTGGGCTTTTAGTACAGAAAGTGTATCGCATGTAGGTTAGCTCGCTGTCCTCTTAACCGCGAAGTTCTCTCCTATTCATGGGACAACATAGACCAAGTAATTCTGCTGCCTCACTCCTGCCAAATTGAGATACACGTAGAAATTAAGACCAGGTCACGTTGGGAACTTCTGTAAGTGCTATGTGGTTGACTCTTGTTTCTCTTGATTCAAGAATTCTGTGCCATTCTTGATTCTTAGATCTGATTTTGAGAGAACCACGTAAAATGAAAAGATGGGTAGCGTAGATGGTGGATTGAGCGTGGAAATAAGAAGAAATGAAAGAAGAACAATAAGAAAATGAGATAATTGTATTGAATCAAAGGAACGGTTACAGCTTGAGATCGATTTGCTACAGTTACTTCATTATTCTTTTTCTTCCCTTCTCATCTTCTCTCCTCTCTCTCTTTATACCAGTCCCTCATCGTAACAAACCAATCCTCCCTCCTAACAAACGTAACAGACAGCTAACTAATCCAGCTGAGGCTTGTATAGGGCCAGTGGGCTCACTGAATACTTAGTGGTTTGCCCCTTTGTGTGGCCCAAGTACAGCCCATGCATAGTAGATGCTCTATCATTCCCTTCCCCTTGAATTGAGCCTTGTCCACAAGGCTGAAATGTTGGGAACTTGGTTTGCAATTCCTGATATAGCTCCCAAGTTGCATCCTCTGGATAAGAATTGGACCATTGCACCAGCAGTTGCGTAACAGGTTTGCCTTTGTATTTCACCAGCCGCCGGTCTAAGACGGCCACTGTTTGAGGCTCAATGATCCCATCATTGCTCACAGGAGGAAGGGTATGATGTGATTCCCCAGTTTCTTCTTGAGGAGGGACACATGGAACACGGGATGTAGCTTGGAGTGAGCCGGTAGGTCCAGATGATATGCCACTTGCCCTACCTTGTTCAATACTTTGAATGGCCCATAAAATCTTGGTGAAAGCTTCATGTTGGATCTGCTTTGCAAGGTGCTTTGTTTGTATGGCTGGAGCCGAAGGAAAACCTAATCCCCTACTTCAAACTGTCGCTCAGACCGGTGTTGATCAGCCTATTGCTTCATACGATGTTGGGCGTGAGTAAGATGCTCTTTAAGCAACCTAAGTGTGGCTTCCCTGTCAAATCCCCACTGGTCCACAGCTGCCACATTTGATGCACCTGGAATGTAGTGAATATGAGATGGTGGTACTTGGCCATACACCACTTGGTAAGGGGTTAGTTTGGTGGCTGAATGGTAGTTAGTGTTGAACCACCATTCTGCTAGAGGTAGCCAATGCACCCACGCTTTAGGTCGCTTTCCTGTCATACATCTGAGGTAAACTTCAAGACACCTATTTACTACTTCTGTTTGGCCATCCGTTTGAGGGTGGTAAGAAGTGCTGAGATTTAATCTAGTACCTTGCAGCCTAAAAAGCTCTTGCCAAAACCCACTAGTAAACACTGGATCCCTGTCAGAGACGATAGACTTGGGCATGCCATGCAATTTAAAAACTCTATTCATAAAGGCTTGTGCCACATCCACTGCTGTGTAGGGGTGAGATAAGGTAAGAAAGTGTGGATACTTTGACAATCTATCCACGATCACAAAATGACTGTTTTGCCGTGGGAGTTGGGCAACCCTTCCACGAGGTCCATGGAGATGTCCGACCAAACTCTGTCAGGTATTGGAAGTGGTTGTAACAGTCCGGGCGAGGCTATTGTTTCAGTCTTGTTCCTCTGGCATGTGTCACAGTTGGCCACAAATGCATAAATCTCCTTCCGCATCCCCTTCCAATAAAATGACCTTTTTGCTAGTCTATAGGTCCTTGCGGTACTAGAGTGGCCTCCCAAAGGTGAAGCATGGATTTCCTGCATGATAAGTGTTTTGAGTTGGACATCAGAGCTTACCACTAAACGTCCTTTATAAGTGAGCACCCCTTGAAACCAAGAATAACCTACATTTGAAGTGGGATCAGTGGTCAACCCTTCAATGATGTCTCTTAAAGCTATGTCAGTTTGCCATCCTTGCTTGAGGGTGTTAAGCCAATCTGTTTGCACTACTGAGAGAGCTGATAGATTGCTCCCCTGGTCCATTCCTTGTCGGGACAGGGCATCGGCCACCTTGTTCTCTTGTCCAGCCTTAAATACGATTTCATAGTCGTATCCTAGCAACTTGGTTAGCCATTTCTGTTGTGTAGTCGTTGAGATTTTTTGGTCTAACAGGTATTTGAGACTGAAATGGTCAGTTTTGATAATGAAATGTCTTCCAAGTAGGTAGTGCCCCCACTTGTGTACATCATACACTACTGCCATTAGTTCTTTCTCATAAGTGGACAGCCCTAAATGCTTGGGAGCCAATGCCTAGCTGATGAAAGCTATGGGATGTCCATCCTGCATAAGTATTGCACCTATCCCTTTGCCAGATGCATCACATTCCAAAATGAAGTCCTTGTTATAGTTTGGCATAGCCAACACTGGGGTAGTGATCGTAGCTGTCTTTAAAGCATTGAAGGCCTCTTCAGCTTCCGCATTCCACCCAAACGCATCCTTCTTCAGTAGTTGAGTCAAAGGAGCACATATTTTCCCATAATTCAGCACAAATCTTCTATAATAACCTGTCAAACCCAGAAATCCCCTCAACGATTTGATGGATATGGGTCTAGGCCAGTTCTGCATTGCTTTTATTTTGATGGGATCTGCCGACACACCTTGCCCAGAAATTATATGACCTAAATACTCCAAAGACTGTTGCCCAAAAGCACACTTGGACTTTTTAACATAAAGTTGGTGAGATCTGAGTTGTAAGGTGATGTGCAGATTATAGAGGTGTTCCTCCCAAGTTTTGCTATAAATCAGAATGTCATCAAAGAAGACTAGCACAAATTTTCTGAGAGATTTGAAAATAGAGTTCGTTAGGCTTTGAAAAGTTGAGGGTGCATTGATTAGCCCAAACGACATGACCAAAAATTCATAGTGGCCCTCATGGGTTCTGAATGCAGTTTTAGGTATGTCCTCAGGTTGCACTCTAATCTGGTGGTACCCAGCTCTGAGGTCTAGTTTGGAAAACACTTTAGCTCCATGAAGCTCATCTAGCAGTTCATCAATTATGGGAATAGGGAATTTGTCTTTGATGGTTAATTTGTTCAACTCTCTATAATCTACACACATTCTCCAAGTGTGGTCTTTTGTTTTTACCAAGAGTACAGGAGAGGAGAAAGGACTAACACTTGGTCTTATAATGCCAGAATCCAGCATTTCCTTGACCAATCTCTCAATTTCATTCTTCTGTATGTAGGGGTACCGATAAGGTCGAACATGCACCAGCTCACTTCCTTGCTTGAGAGGAATGTTGTGGTCAATGTCTCTTTGTGGAGGTAAGTTCTTTGGTTCCGTAAACACATAATTAAAGTCATGTAGAATAACATCTATGTCAGGTGATACTTCAGGTTCTGTGTCCACTACTGTGAGGCTGTACAACTAGATTACATAGCCTTGGTTTGTTTGTTGCAATGTCTTGCCCACCTGTTTGGAGGATACTTGTTCCACTTTGCAGCTAGTGTTACCTTTGAGCAGGACTGACTGGTCATTGAGTTGGAACTGCATTTGAAAGTTCCTGAAATCCCAAAGAATAGGCCCCAAAGTAGATAGCCACTGCACACCCAACACCATGTCACACCCTCCAATGGCCAAAATTCTCACATCCGTAATGAAAGTTTTCCCTTGCATCTCCCATGTTAAAGCTTTACAAACTCCTTTGCTTTTGCTACATAATTTTGTTCCATCCGCTACAGTGACAGGTAATTCTGAGGTTGGTTCCACGATTTGCCCAGAATTTTTGGCTACCCTTGGTTCCACAAAGTTATGGGTACTGCCTGAGTCTATTAAGATAGTGATGTTTCTCCCCTTAATTCTACCAGTCACCCTCATTGTTCTGAAAGAGAGACTCCCAGAAAGTGCATGCATAGAGATTTGCATTTCATCCCCAAGTGGTGAACCACCCTCAGTCTGCCAGTTGGGCTCAGTTTCAACTGGTTGTTCATCTTTCCCCACCATTAGGTATAGTTGCTTCCTTTGGCACCTATGGCCTCCGAAAAATTTCTCATCACAATTATAGCACAATCCTTTTTCCCTCCGAGCCTCCATCTCTTTTGGGGTTAACCTTTTTATGGTAATTGATGTTTTGCTATGGGAAAGAGTGTGGGTTATTTGTGGAATGGGTTGGCTGATAAGTAGATTCCCTCACAACTGAAGGTTGGGTTTTGAGTTCAACCTTCGTTCCCCCAGAGTAAGCAGGTTTTGGTATAGTAAGGCTTGGAGTAGGTTGAGTCCAACTGTTGGGCGGTTTTGGGGGAAATCTAGAGCGTTTATTCATCGCTTCAAGGCTCTCCTCCTGTAATCTAGCCAAACCAATATCCTGGGTTATGTTTGTGGGCTGAAACATCTGCACGCCTGCCTTAATTTCATCTTTCAAACCACTCACAGAGCAGCTTAAAAAGAATTCCTCAGTTAATCCCTCAGTTCGATTTGCTAACTCCTCAAATTTCGCCTGATAAACTTTGACAGAAGTAGTTTGTTTTAACTTAGATAACTCTCCCATTGGGTCCTCAAAAGCAGTAGATCCAAAACGCATTTGTAAACTACACGTAAACATCTTCCATGTCAATGATTTCTGTGTTCTCTCAAACCACTGAAACCACTGAATAGCCTTATCATCTAGATGCATGGCAGCTAGTTTAACCCTGCTATCCTCCTCGATATTGTTGAATTCAAAGAAACGTTCACACTTATAAATCCAACCAGTTGGGTCATCACCTGAAAAATGGGGAAAATCAATTCTCGCATACCGCATCTGATAGGAGGGGGTAGATTTTGGTAGGACGTTCGATGATTCAACCAATTCAACTTCAGGAGAGCGTGGGGCTCCGCTCGGAACCTGATCGAACCTCATCACTAGGGCTGCGATCATATCCTTGAGTTGATTCATGGTGCTTGACAATCGTTCGTCGTTCTCCTTCAGTTGACAGAGTGCTTCTTCTGTCTTTTCTGCTCCTGCGCGCGGGTCTCAGCCATGATTGAGAGCCAAGGAACTGTAAGCTCTGATACCAATGATAAGATGGGTAGCATACATGGTGGATTGAGCGTGGAAATAAGAAGAAATGAAAGAAGAACAATAAGAAAATGAGATAATTGTATTGAATCAAAGGAACGGTTACAGCTTGAGAACGATTTGCTACAGTTACTTCATTATTCTTTTTCTTCCCTCCTCATCTTCTCTCCTCTCTCTCTTTATACCAGTCCCTTATCGTAACAAACCAGTCCTCCCTCCTAAAAAACGTAACAAATAGCTAACTAATCCAGCTGAGGCTTGTATAGGCCCAGTGGGCTCACTGAATACTTAGTGGTTTGCCCCTTTGTGTGGCCCAAGTACAGCCCATGCATAGTAGATGCTCTATCATAAAAATCGTTTTGTGTTTTGTGTTCGCTTTGCTTGTGGTTTGCTTATTCTTTTATTATGCTCCTCACATTTTTTATATTTCCGTGTGTTTTACACTCGTGAGAATTTAGTTTGTCCATTTTAACCACTGCTATCAGAGCCTAGGTTAGATAGGCCTTGTTATTTTTGTGCGTAAAACATGGAAGGAATTGGTAGAACTGTTAGCTTCGGGAAGTGATTGGGTCAATTGAAAAACTAAATTTGAAGACCTCTTATATTGTAAAGATCTATATGGGCCCGTTGAAGATGACAAGTGTAAACCGGCAGACCTATCTGATATGATTGAAATAAATTTATTAATAGAGAAGTTGTCGGGGGCAATTTGCCAACAGAGCGAGGATAGAAAGTCAATCACCAACAAAGCATTCTTGTTCAAAGAGCGATGAATATAAAATATAAAGAGGGTAGCCCTATTCTGAAACATCTAAATAAAATAAGTGACATTGTTAAACAACTTGCTTTTATTACGAAGACTTAAAAAAAATTTGCTTTTAGCAAATTGTGTTTGATGATGAGTAGTTAGCTTTGATGCTTCTTAGTTCTCAATCGGAAAGTTAGGATAACTTGGTTTTGATAGTTAGTAATTCGGTGTTGTTAGTAATTCGACGCTCGAATTCTCGGAATATTAATTAAATTCTCTTAAATCTCATTTTAATTTTTAAAATATGAATTAATTGAAATAACCCTCTGTTTATTTATTCAACGTTACCAAAAAAGAGTTTTCAAGTGCGGAACTGAAAATATTAGAAATACCCCTTTTGGATTTACATTATTTATTCCAAAATAAGATAAATTAAATAACAGAGCAGACATTCTATGGGTACAGCGTCCAAGTGAATAGCTCGTCTTCATCAACTCCCGATACTTTATGCACGGGTGGGTCCTCCATCTGCACATCTATATCCGGCATGAAACGCTAGGAATAAGAAAGTTGCACCAATGTGTAATAAAACTCAATAGAAAAAGTTACCTGAAAAACCAAACACATAGGTGATAAAGCATGCATGAAGATAAACAATAAAACAACGAAAATAATTGACAAGGTAGATAACAGAAGCTCATAATTTAAATGTGCGTAAAAGTAACACGTTGGTAAGTTTTTTTTTAATCCTTTTATGTTTCTACGTATTTGGGGTTAGGAATATCATAGCCTCCCTTAGACACTAGCATAAGGCACTTAGTTGGCATTGATTGGTCCTTGCCTACCAAGGAAGAGACTTTCTACCGTCCACTCAAGTCAATACCTACCTCATCTCATCTATATCCCAAGAACGTGATGTCATCAGATCCAAAAACAACGAACCTTAAACGCTTCCTCTTTATAGACTCACGGATGCCCAAGACTCTGGTTATCACTCCTTCGGAGTCTAGAGTTGTTTTTGTAAACGTCCCTGAAGTCACCCTCTATTATCTCCAACTCTTTCTAGTAGGGGCCCTTACAATCAAACGGGACGACGCCCGGTGGAACTTCGTTCCACATGGAATATTGGGAAATGTACCCCACATAAACATGTCATGCCAGACCAACAATGCTCACTATTTATAACGAACACCCACACCCTCCGTTACTTTATTCAGGTGTCGTCCGAACTGGTGGCCCTAAAATTGATTCTACATTTTTCCATTCATACCCAAGTACACATAACATGTTCAATTATCTATTATCAACTAATTATACGAGCAACATAACGTATATAACAAGCTTATACCACAAATCCTCAAAAAGCACAACGGCTAAACCCCAGAACCACCAACCACAACATTAAACCGTCTTTATATATAGATTCATTTTACGAACTCAAACAACAATGTAATGCTAGCCTTAAACATTTTCAACATGGACTAACAACGATCTTGATCATATTTGGTACTCATGCTCTCACGAGATCCCATGGGGATCCATGGACCTAACAAACTGTGATTGGATGCATGTGTGGTGTGAGTGACCCTAAAATAGGATTGTAAATAGTCTGGAATCAATGTTGGTGAGCCCATACACAATCTAAGATAATTCTGGAATTTCTATAAAAATGTTATGTTTTTCAATAAGCCGCTCGAGCATCCTAGAGCTCGCTCGACCGAGCTATTGAATTTCATGTTTTGGCTTTCTAAGTCAATAGTTAGAATCTGTCAGAAGTCAAGAGGTCGCTCGAGCTGCCTAAACTCGTTCGAGTGAGCTATCGTCTTCTTCAAATTCTGAGTCCTAGGGTTTTTGCAAAATTGGTTCAATCAATCAAGTATTTGTACGTTCAAAACATGAATATTATCTACTGAAAATGTCAACTTCAAGTAAAAGATGATTTCCCCCACACTAATTGATCAAAACGACGACAAAGCACATTAAATTGAACTATTTTCAACATAAACAAGAAAACCCTAATCATACTTTCTAACCAAAACTCTATGACTAACAAATTGAAATCAAGCCCTAAAGTTGGTAGGTTGCAACTCCTACCTCGATCCGAAGAATAAAGCGAAGAACAATCGTGAATTACAGGAATTTGAAATGGGCAGAACCTCCTTGCGTCAGCCCATAATACATTCCCTCAGTCGACCATTTTCATTCAAATCCATTGCATAAAAGAAGTCAGAATTGTCAACTTTCATTCTCATGAAATAACGATGCATTGCTTCAGCATCTCCTTCTAGAAGTTGTAAACGTCGAACCTTGTCCAAATAATTTCGGCAATCCTTCGACAAATAGGAACCCTATCAGGTCCACCAGCTTCAATCTGAAGTGAGTCGACAGTCTTGTGCAACCTGATCCCTGCTTTTTCATTCAATACAAGCTTCTTTCTCACATGTTCATCAAGTACCCTATTGCTCTTAAAAAATCTAGACTTTTCTGGACTTTGTTCATGATTGTGCTCCAACGAAACCTGACTTAACCTCCACTTTTCCTCCTGGGTTAAACAAACATTAAGGTGAGCGGGACATTCCACTTTTGATTGTGGACGTGGCTTGGCAAGGTTGCTTCCTCTCCGCCTTGTCTTTCCACCTTTGGTGCATTGAAGAATTACATGTTTCAAAATTCTATCTTTCCCCTTTTTCGAAGATCTTTTATCCACTGCAAATCCCTTTTCTTTAGCAAATCTTGAGTAATACAAATAAGCATCATTGGGGGTGTTGAATTCCATTCCCATCTTTGATTTCTCTACTCTTTCTTCAAGATTTTCATTTGCCTCCCTTCCATCAGCACACTTTTTTATTGAAGAATCATTCAATACCTCTTTTTCTTCTCCACTGTCTTCACTCCTTAACTCTTCTACTTCTTCGTCCCTTTCAATTTGTGAAGATATAGGACACATTGTCAACGGAATAGACTCTGGCGATATAAGAGACGATGGTGATGGTAACTGAAACATCACCTATATGTTAAAAATAAACAAGAAGTAGTGAGCATGTAAAGACCCGGTTTAAAAAAAATTAATAAATTTAATTCAATTTTAAAATATTTTATTTAATGCATTTTATATTTGGGCTTGATTATACATATTTTGGTAATTGGATGTGTGTGTGTGTGTGTGTGTGTGTGTGTGTGTGTGTATGTGTCTAGCCCAATACTATTTTAACATAACTTTGGCCCAAATCCCAAATTCATGACCCATTTGGTTGATCCATGACCCTTGAGACCATCCTTTTTATCTTGGTCACTACCTCATCAAATCATTTTCCTCTTCTTCATCTTCTTATATGTTGTATCTCAGAAAATCTGAGTTCAGTTTATGCATATGATGAAAATTTTCCTAATTGATCACTTGCACATAGAGGAGGAGCTTGGAGATCATCATCTTCACCAATGGAGTTTCACCCCTTACTTACCACTCAACCTTAAACATTCATGGAACTTGGTTTTTCATCTCAAACCTCCTTCTTCCTCCTCCAAACCTCCTGTCATCCATGGTTTGATCTTAAACCTCCATGGCACCTCATATGATTTTTGGAAAAACGGGATTCTTTTGGCCACTCTCACACTCCATCTTCCTCTTATAAATAGAACACTCTTCATCTTGAATTGCCATCACAATCTCAAATTTAAAATTGGTTAGTGAGAGGAAAGTGAGGAAGACAGTTTGCAGAGAGGGAGAGAGTGAGAAATCAGTTTACAGTAGAGAGAAGAAGAAGAAGAAAATATTTCAATTGAGGTGAATTCATCCAATTCAAGTCAAATTCTTTCAATTCAAACTTCCTTTACCCTCATTAAGGTAATTGAACTCTTCTCTTACCTCAATTTATGTCATAGACCATAGATTTAAGTTTCACGAAACCATGAAAATCAAACCCAGAGTTGTAAATTTTCGTAGGAGATAGTCCAACCGGATAGTCATTCTTGGACTATCCGGATAAGATGATTCTCTGTATTTGTTTTATACTGTAAAATTTTTAGTCCAACCGAATGACCAATCCTGGACCATTCGGATGAACCTGTATGGTGTATTTGGAAAATGCTTTACTTTTTGTAACCCAACCGGATGGCCAATCCTGGACCATTTGGATGAACCTGTATGCAGTATTTGGAAAATGCTTTACTTTCTGTAACCCAACCGGATAGCCAATTCTGGACCATCTGGATGACTTTGTAAACTGACAGTCACTGATTTCTCTGATCCATACTGGTTACTATACCTTCACTGGTATCTTATTTTCATTCCCTAAAGTTAAGTAAAGACTTTTTTTACTTTAATTTATTTAATGAAAATAAGGAAGTACCCCCCATTTGGAAACAATAGCATTAACAGAATTTTCAAATTTCAACTAAATCAAAATCTTGTCCCCTCCATTTTAGTACAAAAATAAAAAATTACGTCTTTTCTTCCAAAAGAATGACTCATAACTTACCCTAACCTTATCCATTTGAGACAAATAAGTATACCATTGTTATTAAAAAAATTAAATGAACTATTACTGCCACTTTTTATTCTTTGATTCGAAACTTTAAAAATTCACTTTTTCCATACTTAGCCATTCTTCCATAAATCAGAATTTTTAGCTTAATGCGAATATGAGACCAAATAAACTTTAAAATCAAGATATGTTCTTACTAACCATATAGTCAACACCAAAATATAAACTTAGACTTTTTCAACCTTGATATCATATTCAACCATCCGGTTTAGGGTCATCCATCCGGATGACCTATATTGATCCATATGGATGACCTATATTGAACCAACTGGATGACCGTTATTAATCCAACTGGTTGACTTATGCTTGACGACTTATGTTTTTACGTTTTATGCTTAATGACTTACGATTTATGCTTGACAACTTATGTTTTACTTCCTATGCTGTGCTGCTTCTCATAATCATGTTATAATTCGTGTTTATGCCTACATACCCGTTATATTTCATTGGAAATTATGAACCATGTATTCTCATGATATCTTGATCATCCTATTTGTTATTCAAGCATACTGTTCTTATGACATTTTAACCCTCTGAGTTGTTGTTCAAACATGTGTCAACTTAGTAATGAATGTCTAAGTACACACCACCTTGAGTATAGACGTACCTCACGTGTTTTTGAACGATAAATGAGATTTTGAGAAAAACACTGATATGTGTCAAAAAGATGTTATATTACTTCAGGGGGAGATTGTGTTAGGATGTATTTAACTGAGATATGAATTTAATCGAACTATGTCTGGTACCACCGGGTTACGTCTTAGAGCCGAGTTGGTCACATCTAATGTATTTAACTGAGATATGAATTTAACCGAACTATGTCTGGTACCACCGGGTTATGTCTTAGAGCCGAGTTGGTCACGTCTAATGTATTTAGCCAAATTATGTCAGAAGCCGGTTATGTTCTTTAGCTATGTCGTGTCTTTTGGAAACAAAACCATAGGTGATGATGGAATTAGAATTTTTATCGAGGCACGACACATGGGAGACATAATGCCCGGGAACATAATGATTGAGAGCATGGGATACAGGAGCCGATGTTTGGGTATGTATGCGTCGGATATGAGGTTCAGCAAAGGGGTCGGGACCATATCGATCGGGAATATCATGACACTATTTTGGGAAATGGATTTGACTTATGGGCAACGCTGGTGTTGACCCAAACTTGAGATTTTGAAATGAACTTTGGACACTTACGAGTCTTAGTCAGACACGTGTCGAGTTTCAGACTGAGTTTAGAAAGTTGACTTTGGCTTACATTGTGCACACCATACTTTGATTATTTATTGTCAATATGACTTCCGTTTATTCATCATTATTATTCATGACCTGTTCATGCATCACACTTTTTGTGGCATGAATTAGGCTATGGGTAGAATTTTTATTACTGAGCGTCAATCGCTCATTTGGTGTAACTTCTCTGCCCCTAGCCTTTCATGTCAGGTGTCATTGATGACGTAGCCGAGCCTTCTTACCCAGCTGTCGATGATAGCACTTCCGTGGAAGACACCTTAGCACCATGGTTCACCTAACTTATGTCGACCTCTATTTTATTCCAGTATTAATGTATTTTCATTTCGGTTGTAATCGAAACTTATTTTATTAATAAATAAGTTAGTCTCTTGATGTTAAATCTTTTATTTAACGTTTTCGAGAAATCGGAGCATTACAGAGCAACATACAAAAAATATGAAATAGTGACAAAATCCATGATTATAGGTTTGTCATAGAATTTGAAATTAATTCCCAACTAAGGAAAATGATGAGTTAACCCAACAAACACACAAATAGAAGTCTAATTCTCCCAAAAATCATAGAATGTGATTTCTATCCAATTTGTAATTCATTATGAGTCTAATCGGTTCTCTAACTCATGAAAATACAATGTCAGATTACTGAATAATAATGTCAACATGAAAAATTTTCAATGTCTAAAGTTTGACTCCCAATATTACTGAATAACGAAATAGAGAACCCTAATCAAACAATATTTATAATTTTTGGGACAATTAGAGTAACCTAGTGGAACTTAGAGCTTTGAAAGAAAGTTGTATACTTTTTCACTTTTGCCAGCAATGAGGGAATCCAAGACCAAAACATTCATAAATGGGATTGAGTTTTTATAAATTAATACGGCATGATTAGCTACACAATACCAAGAAACCTCCAACACCCTTTTTGTTCCACTCACTAATGCCAAAGCTATTCACCGACGTTGGTGCTGGCTTAGATTGTTGCAGCGGGGTGACGGCAGTCAAGGTCGTGATGGAGCTCAGCGGCAATGGAGGTCGCGACAGTGGAGGAGTTTGATGGGCAATGGTGGTCGCAACAGGGGAGGTGTGGCAGTGGTGGTAGTTTGGTCACCGAAATTCTTCCCAGTCTCTCTCTCCTAGAAAACACGTATGGTAGAAGTGAATTTGGGGAGAAATCAAAATTGGGCTTTTTTTAGGGTTAAGTGGGTGGGGCCCAAGTGCCACCTAGGCAAAGGTGTGAGAGAGTGTGACTATATGGCTGTGTATGTAGACTTTCCGCTTTTAAATATAATCGTTTACTGAATAAATCTTGTAAAGTGTCTGTGTGTTTATTCTATCTTCCGGTTGGATTTTCATCTTGTTATCAATATGTCTTCGGAAATTCTGTTAAATGTTATTTGGCTTTTTGATTTTTTTTTACCACCTTTCGATATTGTATTGGGTGACACTTCATCTCAACCAAGTTTTGATGATATTTTTTTATTTCAAGAATAGAAGCAAGTTTTCGCTAGGCGAGAATTGCTGGACGAGAATCAACTGGTTTATATTGATATCTCCTCCGATGAAGAAGACCTTTTAGTGGCAAAAGGATCGGTTAAATATTTTGCAGATAATTTGTTTGAAGCGGAAGAAAACAAAAGGTCCTATAAAAGTGACGAGAACTCAACTACTCCAGAGAATATAAATCCTTTAGATTATATGAAAGCTTCAGATAAATCCACTATGGCAATGTCTAGTTTGTTAGTCAATGCCTTCCGTGGGTCGTCCCCTCCACAAGCTTTCAATGGAGTGGCGGACTATGCTTTGAATCCATTGCGTCAAATGTTGACGATGGAAATGATAAGAAAGAAGCATAATGATATCCCTATCCGCAAAGGGCCAATTATTAGGCGCACAGTACGTAAAAGTGTTCTTTGTCCTGCATCGCTTAAAAAGATAAATTTTTTGATAGATTAGAAAGTTAAAGTATTCACATATTTAGTGTGTCCACATGCTAGATTATTTTATGTACTTTTTGGAGACATAAATCTTGTGGACTCTTGCGCGCTTATAACAAATATTGGTTATTAAAATTTTGTCTTCCCTTATTTGTTATGTATTTTTCTTAGAGTACACATAGATGTGGTGAATAGTCTAGTGGGAGTATTACCACAATTCATGGTGTGCAATGAAATAACTTAATTTTTAATTTAGTTGCTATATTTTTAATTTGTTTTTTCTTTATTTTATATGGTGTTAGTCTAGGCATAGGTTCAAATATATTTGAATGAATATTTGTGGGTATATTAATATACCAGTAGTGCTGTTACGCCTATTCATTATGTTTTTCTGGCATCGTTTAGAATCAAATGGTGTGTTTAGTACCATTTACTCCATGCATGTTTCCAATTCTGTTTTGATTTGCAAAATATTTTCTGGTTATTTGACTATTTTTTGTCATGGCCTTTTGAATTCAAAGTTATTTTTTATATGAGAAAAAATTCAAAGTTATTTTTCAAAGATCACAGTTATTGTTCTTCGAAATTCGAATTTGAATGATTTCTACTTCGAAGTTAGAATTTGAAGTTCGAAGAGGATATTTTGAAGAGGAGTATTTGCATGTAAGGTTAGTATTTCATATGCAATTGTGATAATATTGTATGAGCATGGAAGTAAGATTTTATTGAGGAACAATTTTTGTTGTGAATGATTTCGGATATAATTTTATAGCTAAGATTTGTGTGGTCTATCGTCGGTGACACTTGACATGGTAATTGTGTCATTGTGGTGCTTATGTGACTCGAAATTGTGTGTAGATGGTTCTTGATAAACAATGTTTGACGATCATATCACAAGACATATAATCGTGTTGAGATAGGTACAAGGTTGCAGTAGTGTGGTACATGTGATCAATAATTAATTAACTGAATTTGTGGCTATCTAAATTGTATAGAGCATGCTAACTTTGACCATGAAACATCTTTGTATATTTATGTAGAGGTTGAGGATTTAACCAATGTGTGTGACTCTTGGATTTAAGCAAAATGGTGTAACCATTGAAGGCTAAACCAACTGGTATAGTGTAGTATGTGAAATAGACTGAAATGACGAGTCAAAATATTTTTTCAAGAAATGTGAAATTAATGAAGCATAGTTTCATTGGAGGAAATATTACTTGATGAGTTGTTAGTGTGTCTTCTAGGCCACATGGTCTTCGAGGCAACTTGGAGAATTATAAGATATGGAATGGTGTATTCCTAATATCTTGGTTACATAGTTGTCTTAGACAACTTTCCACAAGTTTAATTCTAAATTAAATAATTTAGAAAATGTTGTTATATGCTTGTAATGGGTATCCATTAGTTATATGGATACAAAGGCGCCTAATTGATTCTAAGCATTCAAACCATGGATAAAATAAATTTACTTTTTTGTGGGAATTTTCTCTCTTGAATTTAAGCAAGGACTTTATGATGAGATAAGGTGACATGATATTTCGTCAAAGATGTTTTTCTTAGTAAATTACTAGTAAGAGAGTGTTGGTAGTTATGATTGTGATGGTAGTTTGGACATGAAAATTACATCATGAACTACGATAATTTATAGCTATGGAAATAGTACTTTTTCAACAATGATAATATTTATTAAATTCTTGCAAGGGTATTGGTGTGAAAAACATCAAGAATGATAGAACTTATGCCCAGTTAGATTTGATCACTCCTGGTGGAAACTCAACTCAACCGGTTAATATTCTCAATCTCTTAAGTTCAATGAGAAATTACACCATATGTCATGATTGTAAGCACTATAACGATTTTTCCTATCCATCCTAAGATAAAGTGCTTGGTACCTGTAATGCAAAACAAAAGAGGCTGAGCTACTTAGCTCTTAATAGGTTTTTTGATGCTATCGCTACAGGGGCATTGTACAAAATTTACCTATGTGAGTGTGGAGGTGGTGCCGCTTTCTATAGGTCATAGGAGTTAGACCTTAGAGCGCTCATGAAATTAAGATATAGACCCAAGACTAGTGCATAGGTCAACTAATTAGAATATCTACAATATCAAAAGGATTATGTGTGAGATATGTCCAGTTAATCACTAGAGAACAACTAGTTCAAAGACATGTCTACTATGTTGCCCTGATTAATTTTGATATATTTTCACTAAGTGAATAGTTGAAGTCGTGAGACTCTATTCATTTATGCATAAGCCTTAAGAACTAAAGACAAATCTTCTTTATTTTGAAAATGGTGGGGGATTGTTAGGGATTTTCAAAATAAGTAGGTTTATAATTTTGGGTATTTTTGTAAAGTTTTCCTAGTTCCTAGAACGGTTGTATCTATTGAGGTGTCCGTTGGAACGGTTGTATCTATTGAGGTGTCCGTTGGAACGATTATACCCATTCAGGTGCCCATTAGAATGGTTGTACCCGTTCAGGTGAACCGATTGGGGTGCAACCGATCGTACTCTATCAAAAGGATTTGTCGTTTGGGTGTGGTCATGATTGTTTGAAATGGTGCAATCCACACCGTATAATCTAATCCAACGACAGAGAGTGAACGGGTGCGTGCCTATTCAAATTGGCGCCATTGGGCCTATAAATTGGCACCATTTGGCCTATAAATTGGCTATGAAATTAGTTATTTATGGTGAGTGATTTCGTAACCATCTTACTCCCAAATAATAACTCTTATGTTCTGTAGTATTGAGTTTTGATATTATGGAGAATCAAAACTTGTTAATTTCTGGTTCTATTACTTTTCACCACTCAAGTATTCTATCCAACTCCGTTTGTGGAAACGTTGTTGGATAGAATTTCAGTTTTGGCTTCATTGTACCTTGAAAGCGAATTTGCTATATCCCAATGCACACCATCTGGTGGGGATAAATACTATTTTTAGGAAAGTGACTCAGTAACGCACCTCGAAATGTCAATATTTTTGTATTTTGCAGTAGATTTTATTGCCGATAACCAATCCAAAGATAATTTTTCTCCAACATTGTGGTGGCTAAAAGGGAGAAGACTTGCTCACTTTACACAATGCAAGAAAATTTACTAAGGAATTTGTGAATCCACTTGTTGATAATTCTTCCATTGAGTTATGGCACAAAGACTTGGGCATATAAGTGACAAAGTGTTGCAAGTTCTGTTAAAAAAGGAGCTTTTATCAGAGATGAAAGGTACACCATTTAAAGTACTTATGTTATTTGTTTGGCTGGTAAACAAAATAGAGTTCCATTTCGTGCTAAAGTTTGCTACTAGAAATCCCAACATCTTGGTCTTGGTACATTCCGTTATTTGTGGTCCTATGAAAGTTAGATCTCATGGTGGTGCAATTTATTTTGTTACTTTTATTAATGATCATTTAAAAAAAAAACTATGGGCTTAGTTTTAGAAGTGTTTAAGCATTTGTAATGGAGCTTGAAAGAGAAATCGGGAAGAAGGTGAAATGTATTAGTTTCAAAAATTGTTGGTGAATATCTAGGATCATTTGATAATATTGTCGCAGGCAAGGCATTTGGCATAAAAGTCCATCAAGAAAACTCCTCAATAACATGGAGTTGTTGAGAGGATGATCCACAAAATGGTGGAAAGAATGAAATGCATGATTCCACATGCAAAAATGCTTTCCTTTTGGAGCGAGGCAATAACAATGGCTGTTGACTTGATTAATTTATCTCCTTGAGCTCCGGTTAGGTAAATGTATCATCTATGATAACTTGAGGTTTTTCAGTTAATGGTATGTGGAGCCCTTTCATTCGAGTTGTAATTCCACTCACCATTTCGGGATGAAACAATGTGTTTGAATATCTAGCAGCCCTACAACCACAACCACAACCAAAGGTTAGTGCCTCACTTACTAGAGTTGGGCTAGGAAGCATTCCAATGATTAAGTTAGTACTTGAAGAAGAAAAATGAAAGTACTGAGCTATGGTTGCAAGACTGGGCGTACCTTTTTCCCTCCAAATATTGTACCTTATATACTGCTCCTAGCTTGAGCACCAAGCCTAGAATGACATGTGCGAAACACACTCATGGCAATCGTGACCCATAACTAAATTGTGTTATGACATCACCCTTTGAAATGATGAATGATAGCTCATGCTTCACGTGCTGATCTAACTGAATGTCAAGTGGAGACTTCACTTTGAAACAAGCGAGCTCGGCTCGACAGAGAAGCATCCTATCTAGCCTAATCCCATGAAATGTCTCTTGTAATGAGGGAACATTATGTGTCATGAGGTCTAGTCTGAGCTCAGTCAAGTACCGTGCTGAGATATGGACAGGCTCGGCTCAACAGGTTATCAACTCTATGATCATAAGCTGTGGGCCAAGTCAGAGCTTGGCCCTGAGTGAGCCCTAAATGGTCTTGGCCCCATCTTCTTGAGGGTTTGGTGTTTGTACTTGTCCGGTCTCTAAAACGTTTCAATTTAATCTTGAGTTGGTGTCGTGCCGATATGGTCCTCCACGTGGTCATTCATTCATATTTTGATTGATTGATGAATGGTCCAAGCATGATGACAAGGCAAAGTAATGCATATTTCTTGGCTATGGGCATGAGAAAATATGTCTATAAATTGTGGTGTCTCGTGGATAAGAAAGTCATTCGAAGTAGACATGCCTTCCTTGAAGATCAAATAATTGAAGACTTTGGCCAAGTTAAGCAACTGGATAAAAATGCTAGCCATGTTATTGGCTTGAGTCAATTCTAAAAATGAAGAGGATATGCAGCCACCACACAAAGATGATGAAAACGAAGAAATTATGAAAGTTGAACCAAAAAATAAGAGGGAGCAACCAACTCGAGATATGCCACCGCAACATTTAAGAAGACCTCTTCCATGGAGGCAACCAACAAGAAAGTATTCTCCAAATTGTTGTAACAAACATTTCTTCGGAATGTGAACATTAGCGATGAAATCTACTGCGATATACGGAAATAAAAATCCTTCAAGGCATGTTACGACGTCGCTCTTTTCTAAAGCCAATATTTGTTCCTACCGGATAGTATGCACCGGGTTTTAACAAACTTGCTTTCAAGATACAACGAAAACGAACTTACGTTTTTTCTGTCTATGTTTGCACAAACGAAAATAGACAAAATATCTATGTAGTAAAAATAAAGAAGAACCAGAAAATTATCAAGTATTATTTCTGCAGAATAACAATACTTGAATTAAATACTTGCGAAATATAAGAACCTTTTAGAGAGAGAGTGGACAAAATTCAAGTAAGTTTAATCGTGTTGGAGAAAACTTGTATTTATATATGGTATAAGGGTAGAATTGAAAAATTATAACTTTTCAATTAATACAAGTAACAACTTTTAATTAACAAAAGTCACAATTTTTAAAATAAAAGTTATAACCTTTCAATAAATAAAAGTCACAACCTTTAAATTAATAAAAATCATAATCTTTTAATTAACAAAAGTTACAACTTTTAGAGTAAAAGTCACAATTTTTAAAATAAAAGTCTTATCTTTTTGAATAGTCACGACTATCAAATTAATAAAAATCACACATTTTAGTGTAACACTACAATTGAATAGTCATGTCTTTAACAATTAGACATACCCCTTAATTTACTTTATAACCTCCAACATTAATTCATACCCTTTGAATCGGATCACATCCAAATGTCTCTCAAATTTTCAATGCAAACATTTTGAGAACAAAGAAATTTTTACACAAAATACCCAGAATATATATCTATTTATTTCGAAAATTCCTAACACAAATGATTTCTGATACTATTGGAACAATGGAAGCCCGCGAACACCGTGGAACATGAAAAGAAAGGCGATGAAGGCCAAGCAAGAAAAAAGTACTTACACTTATGATTTTGTGAAACTACCCAAGGGAAAGAAAGTGTTGGGAAACAAATTAGGTTTTTAAATGGAAGGACGGAAAAAATCGAGCTACAAAGCATGACTTGCGGTAAAAGGATTTGCGCAGAAAAATGGTGTTGATTTTGACGAATTTTTTATGCCTGTAGTGAAAATGTCCTATAGTTGTGTTGTTTTTGGTATGGCTGCGAATTCGAATCTTAAAATTGAAAGACTTGATATGAAAATCACTTTTCTTCTTTGTGATTTATAAGAGGAATGAATTGCTCGCACTCGTTTTGTTTGTGGTTTGTCTTGTTTTTTTTTTATTCTGCTAGCTACATTCTTATATTTTCATGTGGTTTACGTTTGTGGAAATTTAGGTTGTTCATTTTTTCAATGATTAAAATTAACAAAACAATGTGAACTTGTCAGATTATGTTGCATGTCGCTCCAACTATCTCCACTTTTTTATTAATGCATAGATACTATCATCCGACATCAAACAAAAGAAAACATAGATTAACAACAAATTAAGTAGGAAGAAAAAACTAGAAAAAGGAAGACGTTTGGGAATGTGGAAGAGAAGTATTTTAGTTTTGAGTTTATTTGAATTTAGAGAGTAAAAGATAAACTTAAACCTAACTAAGGTGCTGTTTGTTAAATTGGTAGGGGCTTGGGATGGATAACCAATCACATGGGTGTAGGTAGACATTGTTTGATTTGCAAGACTCGTCCGGACTAACAAAGTGAACGGTTTGACAAATCACTCACTGAAGTGTATTACAAATACTAGGAGGGATTAGATATTCAGAAGTCAATCAATCACCAGCAAAGCCGAGTTATCATTTTCTCCTCCAATGATCATTTCTTCGTCACGACAAAACTGCAAATCTGTGTTTTACTTTATCGTCATCAAATATCTCCAGGCAAGACAATCCATATTTCGATTTGTTCATAGTATTCATGTTTCGATTGTTATCCATTGTATTCATCATGATTGAGAACAGTGTTGCCCATAGACTCCATTTTTATTTCTTTTAGAATGGCCAAAAAAATAATTAAACAATAAAATTTAATCTCATATCTCTTTTTGTAAATAAACACTAATATAACACTATTAATCATATCCAGAGTATAAATAAATATACAATACGAATTTTAATAATTTCTTAGTACTATAAATTATATCATAATTTCATATTCAGAATGAGGTTAAGTTCTCATAAAAATTAAATAAAAAATAGTACAAATAATTTAATTAGGTCAATTTGACTGAAAATGCATGCTAATGACTTTCACCTTGTACAGCTTTCCCCTGCTGCCTATGAACTTTGTATTTTGTAAGCATCTATCTCCCCCTTGTCATTCTCCCTTCTAATTCACGGCAATGTCGTCGATACCGAACGGAGCAATTACGGCGCTGGAAGAAGATCAAGAGACATTGAATTCAGCATCCGCTGTGAAATTCGGAAGTCCGGAGGCACTGGAATATGTCCGGAAGCTAACGGACGTGGGAGCAATGACGCGGCTACTCCACGAGTGCATAGCCTACCAAAGATCCCTAGATGTTGACCTGGAGAACATCCTCTCCCACCGCTGCGATCTCGACAAACAGCTCTTCAACCTCCAGAAATCTGCCGACGTCCTCGAGATCGTCAAGGCCGATTCCGACTACATGCTCTCCAATGTCCGATCCACCTGTGATCTTGCAGATCAGGTCAGCGGCAAAGTCCGCGAGCTCGATCTCGCTCAGTCCCGTGTCAACGACACCCTCCTCCGCATCGACGCCATTGTCGACAGGGGCAATTGCCTCGACGGCGTCAAGAAAGCCCTTGAAGCCGAAGACTTCGAGTCCGCCGCCAAATTCGTCCAGACTTTTCTTCAAATTGATGCCATGTACAAGGATTCGGGTTCCGATCAGAGGGAGCACCTCATGGTGTCCAAGAAGCAGCTCGAAGGCATTGTCCGGAAGAGATTATCAGCGGCTGTGGATCAGCGTGACCATCCCTCGATCCTCCGGTTCATCAGATTATTCTCTCCTCTCGGCCTGGAGGAAGAAGGGTTGCAAGTGTACGTAAGCTATTTGAAGAAGGTCATTGCCCTGAGATCGAGGCTCGAGTTTGAGCAATTGGTGGAACTCATGGAACAATCCGCCGCAATTCAAAACCCGGTAAACTTCGTTGCTTGTTTGACGAACTTATTCAAAGATATTGTCTTGGCAATCGAAGAAAATGATGAGATTTTGCGGAGTTTGTGTGGAGAAGACGCTATTGTTTACGCTATATGTGAACTTCAAGAGGAATGCGATTCTAGGGGTTCTTTAGTTCTGAAAAAGTACATGGATCATAGGAAATTAGCTAAATTAACCTCGGAGATCAACTCTTCTAAGAGTAATTTGCTCTCTGTCGGAGTTGAAGGACCTGAACCCAGGGAGATTGAGTTGTACTTGGAAGAGATATTGTCGCTTACACAATTGGGTGAAGACTACACAGAATACATGATCTCGAAGATTAGGGGTTTGAGTTCGGTTGATCCGGAGTTGGGTCCAAGAGCCACAAAAGCCTTTAGGAGCGGAAATTTCAGCAAGGTTGCACAGGACATTGTGGGGTATTATGTGATTTTAGAGGGATTCTTTATGGTGGAAAATGTGAGGAAGGCTATAAACATTGACGAGCATGTACCTGACAGCCTCACCACTTCCATGGTGGATGATGTTTTCTATGTTTTGCAAAGTTGCTGTCGGAGGTCCATGTCCACTTCAAACATTAACTCTGTGATTGCAGTTCTTAGTAGTGCAGTGAGCTTATTGGGCAGCGAGTACAATGAAGCATTGCAGCATAAAATGAGGGAGCCCAACCTTGGAGCAAAGCTATTTTTGGGTGGCGTTGGCGTGCAAAAGACTGGAACGGAAGTTGCTACGGCTCTGAATAATATGGATGTTAGTAGCGAGTATGCACTAAAATTACGGCAGGAGATTGAAGAGCAATGTGCAGGGGTGAGTGAGATTTTCTCTTTATTTTTGTTGACTTTCTCATGTGGCTTGCCTTTGTGAAGGCCTACCTTGTATTCTTTAGCTACTCAGTATTCATTTAACCTATCAGAAAAATTGAAATACAATCTTAAAGGCAATGTATTATTGAACTTTAGACCAACCTTCACATTCCAAGTATACTTAGATAGCCTATTAAAGTGTTTGATTGATTAGAGGGTACGATCGCGAATACGGTGCAACTCTAGACCATATGATGTTCCACCAAGCAAGCTATTATTGATTTTGTATGTAACTTGTACAGAGCTGTTGTTAAGGGCCATTGTAGCATTGACACATTCTGAGACCGGCACTCCGATTTGCAAATGTCAGATAAATAGAGGACACGATGCGTTGGAACATGTCCAAAACTATATTTATATAAATATGTTATATTCTTGTTGCTTAAATGAATACAATTAAAATTCAAAAAGTAAGACTTAGAGTAGAAATTCATATTTGCCCTTATTCACATTTGGTGTTGCATCATTCAAATTTGTCATGAAATAATTCATGAAAGTTTTTCACCAGGAAGTGTTTCATCAGTCACATGTGTATATATAATTTATCAACTATGGTCTATCACACACACTAAAAGCTTCCCTAATGTGTCCCCTGGGTATCCGTGGAGTGCCCAAGAGAGTCCTAGAGTATCCCAAACATGTTCTGGAGTGTCCAAATAAAAAAAGAAAAGAAATGCACAAAATAGGACTTGATTTGAGTGTTGGAGACAAAACTAGAGAGTGTCAGTGTTGGAGACTCAAATCGGGCATTTTACTGATGATTTGGTTTAATCTTCCTTTTCAGCTCTGGAGAGGAAATGTTCAGTTTGTTTCATCCAACAGCTTGTCTGGGCACTCCAATGCCTATCTCAATTGAGTGCCACTCAGCGGCAATTATGTTTGACACTGTTTTACTAGCCTACATTACAATTTTGGTCTCTCCAATAAATTCTGAGAGGATGAAATTCTTTGGTGATTTTGTGATGCCTGATTGTGAAGTTATGTTGTATCACGAGAGGCTTTTCTATATAAAATAATATCCCTTTCAGTTATTAGTTTTGCTTTTTCTTCCTTTTTTCTGCTTTCTCTTTCTCTTTTTTTTTTTCTGTTCCTTTTGTAAATACCATATCTATAAAAGATTATCTTGTGATGAACATCCTTAAAGGTTTTCTTTTGCATTTGACATGTAATAGTATACTTAGAGGCCATACTTGTTCCATTGTCCATGTGATATGTTAGTTGCTACTTCTGCTAACTAAAGTAGATATTATCTAAGTTGGTTTTCAATATCGTGTTCTTTTCCTTAGATCTCTTATGGGCGGTGACATACTTAATTATGTGCTGAATGAGGGGTTTTGTTTTTTCAGGTGTTCCCTGCACCAGCAGATAGGGAGAGGGTAAAGTCTTGTTTGTCTGAATTGAGCGAGATGAACAACAGCTTCAAAAAAGCCTTGAATGTTGCAATGGAGCAACTTGTAGCAACTGTGACACCTAGGATCCGTCCAGTATTAGACGGTGTGGCAACCATCAGTTATGAGCTTTCTGAGGCTGAATATGCAGACAATGAGGTGAACGATCCATGGGTCCAGAGACTTCTTCATTCTGTTGAGTCTAATGTAGCATGGCTCCAGCCATTGATGACTGCAAATAATTATGATTCCTTCGTCCATCTTGCCATTGACTTCATTGTGAAGAGGCTTGAAGTGATCATGATGCAAAAAAGGTTCAGTCAGCTTGGAGGTCTTCAGCTTGACAGAGATGCCAGAGCGCTGGTGAGCCATTTCTCAAGCATGACTCAGAGGACTGTTCGGGATAAGTTTGCTCGCCTTACCCAGATGGCGACTATCTTGAACTTAGAAAAGGTTTCTGAGATTCTGGATTTCTGGGGTGAGAATTCAGGACCCATGACCTGGAGACTTACTCCTGCAGAGGTTAGAAGAGTGTTGGGTCTGAGGGTTGATTTTAAACCTGAAGCCATTGCTGCTCTTAAGTTGTAATCCCAGTCTATATAGTTCCTTCATTATTTTTTTACCATTTAGGTACTACTTTTTTTACCTTGACTTTACTTCATTAATCTTACATCAGGGGGAGGCAGATCAACAAAAATTGAAATTCGATAATGTACCCATGACGAGCTCTTCTGAATTCATATTTTGGCTCATTTGTGCTACTTGTAAACATAGATATTCTTTTATTATTTTCAGTTTTATACACTTGGAAGCCTGTTGAGTTAGATTTTTCCATTCTATATAGTCGGGTGTTCCTGGAGAGTGTGATCCTGATCTCAATTGGGTAGGTGGAAAGGCTGCAAATAGCTGAATATCTCTATGATTTCTGTGCTCTGATGTACCATTAGACAAAGTGGTTAAGGACCCAGCGGACGAATGGTTGAGCATGCCATTGTTGGTTGAGTGACCATTCTTTTGTAGAGCTCACAGTATATTTGTTCCTTCTTCAAATTAGGTGGCTGTGGGTTTGGCTGCTTGCGTTTTCCGGCTGATTTTGCTGTGTTGGGCAGAGTTCATTCAGGCTTGGATAATGCAATTGTTAGAGATTTTCAAACCAGTTAATGGGTTCTAATTTGGGATTTTTTAAAAGCTTTCTTGTTTCGTTTGACAATGCTCATTTACTGTGGGAATTTTGCCTCACATTACTCTGGAGGTGAAAAGTTTGGGTTGCTTACATAGGGAAGCTTATCTATGGTGTTTGTCTTACTAGCTAACTTAGGTTTAAAGTGGCTTGGCTATGGTCCTATGGTGCTTTGCACCATTAACCACAACAACTTCCCACGCATGCATGAGCGTGATATTGGGCTGGTTTGGTTGATTACTTTCTCAGTGGTTCCATGGCTCAAGAGGTTATCCTTCAGTACGAGGGTAAGTCCCTATCAATAATTTAAGAATCCTTCTGGACTGTGGAAGTTTCCACATCTTCTTGCACAACAAAGGTGCATTTAGCTAGTCGGTCTGATATCATATAGGTATGGAGTCAAGTTGACCTAAAGCAGCAACCTCTTACAAGGGGTCGTGGTGTTTCATACTGCAAGAATTTGCTTTCCCCTCAATTTGAACATTCAGAAGGTATGATTCATCTTACATTTATTATTTTTCTCCTGCAGTGAACCTTCCAATCGGCTTACCTTTGCGTCATTGTGGCTTCCTCCCTGTGTTTTGTACATCCACTTCCTGGATCACTTATTCGAGGCGCACCGACATTGCCCTCAATATTGAGTATGATAGAAAGCATGCTGCTAGCCATTCAGCTTAAGGATATAATTGACTACCCCAGCTTTAATGGTATTTCATTTTTCTATACAATTGGTTTTGAATTAATTAGCATTTTATGACAATTGTGTACCTCCATTCACAGATCTTGGAAGCCTTGACTGCTGCTTTATGCCAGGAGACTCTCTGCTATGAAAGAGCTGAGCTTCTGGGATATGCTTACCTGAAATGGGTTGTCAGCCAGTTTCTTTTTCTTAGATATCCCAGTAGACAGTCAAGTTGATGACAGGTGCCTTAAACTACCAGTTCAAAGATGGGGGCTTGTTGGTTGAAGCTATTACTCATGCTTCAAGGCCATCATCTAGTGTGTCCTGTTACCAGCAACCATAGTTGTGAAAGGCGCGCCTAGGCGCGAGGCGCAGGTAGGCGCAGCCCATGCGCTCCTAAGGGTGCCGAGCGAGGCGATTTGAACGAGGCGCGGACTTTATGAGCCTAGGCGCGAAAGGCGCACTAGACGCGAGGCGCAGCAGGCGCGCGCTTTGTTTAAATTAGGGATATTAACTCTAACACAATTAAGTTGTACCGTACAGCGGGGGGCAAAGCCCCCCGCACCCCCCAAACCATTGGGCCTTCGGCCCAACCTCAACAGTTGAACCCGTGATGAGCCAGAAGCCTTGCTCCGCTCCACTACGCTTGGCTTCTGGCCCGCCCATATGAGCCATAAGTTCCAACAGTATATGTATCTATATATGCAGTGTTTTTAGTATAATCTGTATATATGAACTATCTATAGTATAATTTGTATTATAAAACTGTCTATAATCTGTATATATATCTATATATGCTGTATGTACTGAATATATTGTATATGCTATATAATATATACTTTCAGCAGTGCATTGTTATATTACTTATTGTATATCTTATATTTGTTTTTTTTTCTTGACTAGGTGCGCCTCGCTTCAATAAAGCCCGCGCCTCGCCTTGAGCCTTGTGCCTCGAGCCTAGGCTCCAAGAGACCTTTGCGCCTCGGTGCGCCTCTCACCTTTAATAACTATGCCAGCAACTAGAGTTTGTTGATAATGCCGTCCTGGATCATCTTATTACAAGGCATTTGTTCTTTACCTACACAGATCTACTTTCTGGCCGCTTAACTGACTTGCGAGCTGCTGCTCTAAACTATGAAAACTTTGTGCAGGTTGCTGTTAAACATAAGCTTCACTTGCACCTTAGGTGCGGGTCAACTGCCCATGAGAAACAGGTTTTGTAACTTCTTCACACCAAAACTTGAACTCTTGGCTCATTTTTATGTGGTTGAAGAGGTAAAGTTCACTATCATCCTTTGAGGTTTAGATTGACAAAATTACACTGCCTCTCCTCCACTAACTTTAAGCTTAACAAGAGTTGAGGTCATGAAATTACATGTTTTTACCCTCAGATCTTGGTTTACGTCAAAAGATGCGATTACCCTTCCCATGAACTGATGAATTTACTTAGTCATCTCAGTTCCTTTGCCACATCAACTCCCTTCCCCTCCAATTGACATGTCCACATCTATCACCAAACATCACAAACCCATCCCTCTCTTCTGATCCAGGACATCCCAGTGGTGCAGCCATGCTGCACCCTTACCCAGTGAATGCACCTATTTATGCCCCCAAACACCCAAACAAACACTTCCATTGCTCCACTACCCCACCGACACCTCCATCCCCCTCACTTCCCTCCCAATCGAAGCCCTACACATCCGCCCCCCTTCTATTGCTTCCCTACTTACCGAACACCATCATCCCTTCCGGATCTAAACTCTGCACATCCTGCCTTCTTCAACCCAAACCTAGGAAGCAAGCCTAGCACCCACAACACACACACATATACCGACAATACTTTCACCACCAACACCCATACCACTGCTCAAACCTACGCAATGGAAACCTTCCATAGGGAGAATTGCAGTGAAGACCCAAAGAATTGCTTGTTCGAAATGTTGGTGTGTTGAAAATCTGTCAGCATGACACTTCAACGCTAGGGCTTTGACCGCCAAGTAGTTGGCCTAGTGGCTGAGGCCTGGGACTTGGGTGTTTTTTTCCCTTATAAGATCTCAGACTCAAAACATCTCAGGTGTTATCAAAATAGGACCAGTCCATACAGGGTTTTGCTTTGGTTTTAATTGGGCCCCCTGTTATAGACGGTGTGGTTGGCCCCTTAGAGATTAGTCAAGGTGCGTGTAAGTTGGCTTGGACACTATGAGTTATCCAAAAAACAAACACTTCAACCCACCACAAGAACCATGTACTTACAAAGAACCAGTGGTGGTGGCTATGGGCCTAGGTGGGAAGAGAGAGGTGGACTGGTGTAGAGAGACCTTGAGGTTGGGGGAGAGCCTGTGCATAGTCAGCTATGGGGAAGAAAATGTAGGGAAGAGGGGCTCTGTAATACTGATTTTTGGTTTCTGCTTATAGGTGATTGGTGGGGGTTGCACCGAATAGGAGAGGAAGTGGGGATGCAGGAGTATTTTTATTAAAGATTGAATGGTAAAAACGGCAATATTGTCAATGTTTACAATGTGGGTACACTGTTATACGAATCCAAAATTCAAGGGAAAGGTGTCATTTTCCTACTAATGGGTTGGGTATACTTTTAATTTTTCTCTTATTTTTGCATGCGACTTTTTTAAACTCTGCTTTCATTTCTAGATTCGAGTTTTCGTGAAGGAAGCTCAAAATGAAATGTTAAAACCAGGGTTCAACTCCTTTGGTTTGGGAGACTGCAAAGCTCCAAAGGTTCTTGGGGACATTTTTGAATCAATTGCTGGTGCCATCTTTCTTGACAGCGGACGTGATACTGCAGTTGTTTGGCGGGTTACTTCCAAAATTGAACCCTACTATTTTTTATAGTTCATGTTTTTCTTTTTTACTTTGCCTTTTCTTAGTCCTTGGTATCTTTTCAGATCTTTGCTGCATCCGATGGTCACTCCAGAAACACTACCACTGCATCCAGTGCAGGAACTGCAAGAATGGTGCCAGCAACAGGCTGAAAGTCTGGAGTACAAAATATGTCGGCATATCCCGCTTCTTTAGAGGGCAGCCCATGTACTTCATATGTACTCTGTTTAGTGTACATGGAAAAGAAGGACTACATCCTTCTGAAAGCTGCTTCATTATCAGTCTCAAGCAGGCATCCCAGCTTATCTGGTGGTGTTCCAGCATTACTAGCAGTTGGCTTATTCACATTGGTTTCCCCTCCCCCCTCCCCCTCGGGTAGGCTGTGCGTGATCTAGCATTTGCATCTAAGCAGCATGCTCTACAATCCTCCAGCGCTGACAGGTGAAGCAATTGTTAAATTGGACTCTTATCTTAACTTGCAATCTTTAAGAATGATTGTAAATCCTCCATAAAGGCCCCAAAGTCCAACCTCCAAAATACTCTGCATGACACATTTTGTGATGTCATTTTTTCCAAAGTCTTTCATCTCTGAATAGACCATCATATCCAGCTTGCCCAGGAGCAGAATTTGCATACGTATTCAACTTAATTATACATGCTCAGGGAAATTGCTATTTGATAATTTGATCAGCCTAATGTTCCTTGTGAAAATGGAACGGAAAGCTTCCTGACTTCCTCGATATATTTTCTGATACTTGAAACAGTCCCCTGCATCAAAACCTTTAGCGTTAGCTTCTATCAGTCATCATAATCTTCTTCTTTTCTTCTGGTTTTGCTTGATAATTCTTGATATTCCGCACAATTAGCTTGCTATTTTTGTAACTCGTCTTGTTGTAGGTCATCCGTTTATGTTGGGAGCACAGACTATATGGTGCACTGGCATATTTGTTTAATAGGGGTTTAGATGATTTCAGGGCACCATTAGAAGAGCTACTGATTGTTTTTCAAAATAGCCAAAGAGAAAGTGCTGCTGCCTGGGGTATATTTGCTTGATACGCTTAAGTTTTCTACTTGACCTTTGTTTACTGGATTTGCTAATTGCTACTATGTTTGGTCATTCCCTGCCAATTTTCCCCTCCTTCCATATATGTAAATGTGCACGTGGCGGCATGACGATATGTCAATTGCAGGAGTGAGCTTCACTCACACCTTTTTCTCTGCTGGAGATATTCTATAAGTTTCAGTTTTTTAGCCTACCAGCCTACTCGCTAGAGGTCTACGTAGTTTAGATTGGATCGATTTTGTAAGAATTTAAGAATCAAATCATAATCTAACGATTTCAAAGAATTGAGAACCATAACTAAACCGTTACACATATGTAACTAAACCAGAATCAAACCATTGGATCAGTTCGGTTTGGTTCCGGTTTTAGTTCTAAACTATGTTAGCATTTAAAAATTGTCAAAGAAAATATGAATAGAATAACATTAGTTTTTTAAAATTGTAAACAAAATAAATATCTAATAAGTTTATAGAAAACACAACTATATTGAGAATAAAAGAATTTTTAGTTTTTGGGTGACTTTTTTTGGAAGAGTGGAAGAGTTGTGATTTTTTTGAGAGGGTGGAAGAGTTTTATATAGTGAGCTTCTAATAAGGAATTTCTTATTTTGTTATGGTGCGAATTTCTTATTCTTTGATCAAATTATGATGATCCGAATTGTTCAATGTGTTTAAAACATATTTTTAAAGATACCTACAAAAAAATCAGCTCAAAATAATATCCGGAAAGGTTTGATCCATTTAATTTTTCATAAAATTGTTCTTGTCAGCATTTATTAAAAATTGTTTAGATCAAGCTTTTTTCGATATTGTTTTGAGTCAATTTTTATAACTCTTCACTCGTACCATATGTTGTAAAAGAATGCCTAGATACTATGTTACGGTGCGCATAAAGCATTGTATAATTTTTCTTATTTAGATTAATTAAGAAATCAAGAATACATATGAGAAAGATTGAGAAGAGAGACGAATCATGACTGAATAGTGAGTATAAGGACTAAATTCGGTGTCACTCTCAAATTTAATTTTTGAGTCTGCTACTGCTTGCTAGTACAAGATTGATAATTTTGTATGGTACAAAAGCACCCAATAAAGTATTATGATACCAATAAAAAGGGCAGAATTATATGGTTTGGTTTCAATGTCTACGGTCACTGTCCAACGTGAGTTTTTACTATATTGAACGACTTTACAATGAGAAAAAGAAATATTCAATCTCGAGCTTTTGCTCAAATGTATTTTTTTCCCTCTGATTCTCTCCATATTTTTTGGTAGTTTACGGATTCTGGTGAGACCTTTACCTGCGTTTGTACAAAAACGCCTGGAATTTCTTTGCCTATTTTGTGCCCAACCCAAATGCTGGAGATTTTGCCTACCATAGAAACTCATTTTAATATAATTTTTTTACATCTTTATAACTTAATACTCATTCTATGCCAGAGAGTTGTACAATTTAATTTAATGGTGGAAAATCTTTCAAAACATGTAACTTCATTATCTAATTTTGAAAATGCATTATCATCTAAAAAATTCAGTTTAAACCGTTGTTCAAATTCCACATTCTAAGTAGGGAGGAATAAAATCCATGGTGGTTCCTCCCATGAAAGATAAATGGCCTTCCACCGTCATTTCAGCGTATTCTCACTAATGTATAGATAGTGTCTTTTAGCAAACTTTGTTATGCTATAGGACAAACCTGGAAAATCACACTCCTTTCGTTTTATTTTTATAGTCAATTATTTTAATTTGGAACCTTCTAAAATAAAAGTTCACTTTTCAAAAATAACAATTGAAATTTAGTTAAATTTTTTTGTCCCTTTATTTAAATAAAATTTGTACTGTACACATCAATCAAATTAAGAGCATATTTGGAAAGAAAAATACTTTTTACAACAATTATTATGTTTCTTTAAAAAGTTAAAATCTCAAAGAGGGACAATGAAAATGAGACGGAGGGAGTATTTATCAATTGGGTGATTTACACTGACCTCCCCTGAGGTTTTTGAAAAATACAATGCCCCTCTCAGGTTTTCAAAATTATAATAACTTCTCTTATTTTTTATTACATCGGAAATAATATATGTTAAATTTTTGAGATTATTTTGAAATCAAAATTCTGACAGAATTTTAAAATTTGTTTAAATTTTGACTTTAAAAAAATCTAAAAAATTTAAAATAAACTATTCAAACGTGATGTGAATTATATTAAAGTTTATTTTATCAAAAAAATTTCAAACTTGAAGTTTTAATAGTTTAATTTATAATATTTGACTGATTTTAATAATAGAAAAATAACTGCAGAATAGTTTAAAAAATAAGAGAAATTATAGTAATTTCACAAACATTAAGAAAGGCACTGTATTTGTAAAAAAACCTCAAGAGATGTCAACGTAATTTACCCTAATCAATTTGATTTTTTGAAATAAAATTCTGACTCCGCTACGGTTTCAAGTGATTGAAGAATGTTCAAGTCAAGATATTAGAGTTCGATCAACTTTTAAGTAGTACCGCTCTTATAAGATGGATGGGTATTCATGACATTTTTATTTTAATGCGTATCGTATGGATCTTCTTGAATTCATGATATTTTTTCATAGGAATTCACAACTTTTGCATAAAAGTTTATAATACTTGTAAAAAAATTTATGACATCAATACAAAAAATAAAAAGGGTAATTTACATATACCCTTTATCTATTACTCAGTTTTACTTAACCTCTTTTACTTTCTAATTGTCCGAATCAAATGTAACGGTCAACCCTATTTGGATGCACATAATTACTTACTATATTCTCCAAGTCGATTGTTATATTTGAAAAGATCAGGGCATATTGAGACAATTAGAAAACGAAGAAAGTTAAGTGAGACTGAGTGATAAATAGAGAGAGTTTTATATAATTTACCCAAATAAAAATTCATAACATACACATGTGATGAATTTATAACACTTTTTTTTCTTTTATAAAAGTCATAACCTTTATGTAAAAGTTGATAACATTTACATTAGAATCCATAAGGTTCGCATAGAAATTCGTAAAATTTGTTCAGAAATCCATGACGTCATTACAAGAAAACATAATATACAAATGATATGAATTCAAGATTGTTGTCTCGACCTTATGTTCAAAAATTTTTACAAATTTCCATACTAAAATTAGGAATTCAAGATTAATATTATGAATACCTATTTAAGTGTGTATGATTAAAAAAAATGCATAAAATACACGCTTAAATAAAGTTGTACGTACTCTTTTTATAGTTCAAGTTCTAGTCTATGTTAAAGTTTTCCGTTGTGATATAAATTTAGTTGTTGTCTCGCAAGTTACAGTTGCTTCTTTGCGTTCTTTCAAACATGTCACGTGGAGACTCCGTCTTAATTTGTACTCTTATTTGAAAGATTATTAAATTTTATTTGTCATTCAAAAAATAAAGTTGTTTTTTCTATTTTTTTTAAAAATAAAAAAGAAAGGAGGCAAATTAAAATGAAAAAAAGCAAGAACCTGTGGGGTAAAGTTCAATCCAGGGAGAGAGATTGACATCAGTAATTTGGCCGAAGTAGGGTGGTGGTGGTGGTGGCGGCTGCATGTTGTCATCATCCTCTATCTCCATGCCACTGCTTGGGCTGGTCTCATCATCCTTAAGCTGGATGTTTCGGCCATGGAGGAAAATCGAGGATGTTGGTACTATGTTGTCTATCCCATGACACTGCTCTCTAAATCACCCCAAAAAACACAAGCAAAATAAAGACCTTTCTGAATTTGCTCTAAATTTTGCTTTAGATTATTATTATTTTTTTCGTTTATTTTATTTTATTTTGCATTGAATTTTTAAGAAATATTTGTTCGTTTCAAAGAGAAATTCTAAAAAATATTAATTATTTTTTAAAAAATTTGGAAAAGACAAAAATAATTCAGAAACATTTTTTTATTATTTTTCGTCTTTAGTGATTTTTTCTTTTAGTTTTTGGAATTAATTTTTAAATTTTTAAATTCTTCTCATCAAAACAGACCAATACTCTGCGAAAATTTAACGTATAACTAACAAATGCAGAATTTTTTTGAATAAGGACAAAAAAATAATACAATAATCAAGGTAAGCCAAACTAATTTATGCCTTTTTGTACTTAGTTTTTTTTTTTAAATCTTGGTCAAAATAATTGAAATTTTAAATTTGTCTCAATGAGAAAAATTTGAAACGTAATAGAAATATTGACCAAACTCGAAAAAAAACTCAAAAAAATACAAAAATAAGTCAAAAACATTTGTCTAAATTTGAAGTTTCGTATTTTTTACCTTTTTCAACTGTCCTCATCAAGTGAATAAAAACTTATAGAAAATTAACCAAAAGTTTACAAATATAAAATTCAGTAAAAGACAAAAATAATATAAATTAAATAAGTTAAGCCAAAACTTATGTAAATTATTAGTATTTATTAGTACCTGAGGGGAAGAAGGCCACTTGAATCCAAAAAGTTCATGATCTGTACTTGTGGGTCTTTATGTGGCAGCCAATCCAGGATATTATTTGGATTTCTCGTAACAGAACCATTTACATTCACATTCTTTCGACAAAGTTGATGCATCTGCCAACAATAAACAAGTAAAAACTCTATGGTTCAAACGCGGACAGCAGAATATAGTTCGATTTTGATAGACCATCTCAATAATTAATAACTCTGAATCGTTAGAAAATAATAAAATATTCTACAACAAAAGGAGAAATTATACAGACCTGTGAAGTCGTATTTGGATCGGGATAGTCATATTTTTCCTCGAAAGCTTTCTGTTGAATTGAGACTTACATCAATTCCACAGCATAATAAAGTAGATAACGTGACGAACTAGGTGCTACATACATACTTTGCGTATACGGACTCGTTTTAAAGTCTCCTCAAGAATTTGCTCCCGATACTGCGCCTCACACAAAGTGGTAATTTCAGAAGGGTTGCCTTCGAAAATCCTACGAAATTGATAGAGGAGGTGAAATTG
>JABCMJ010007808.1:0-11305 GCA_014822125.1 Arbutus unedo
CCTACATCCCACCACCCCCCCCCCCCCCCCCCCCCCCCCCCCCCCCCCCCCATGTTTGGATCATCATATTTGACCTACAAAAACCTGATTTCTGATTTTGATCTATTTTTTTATTTATTTCTGATTTCAATCTTTTTTTTTCTTTTTCTATGTAGTTCGGATTTCTAAATTTTATCAGAGATGTGAAAAAATCTGGACAACCTAGACATTTCTGGATTCAACATAGCTTATAGTATCAATTTTTTACTTCTTGCAATAAGTGAGGCTAAAATGATATGGTGAAGTGTGAACCACTAATGTTTGTTTACGAATATAGCATGTCTAACCATATCATCTTCAATCTATAGATATGGTGAGACCTGGAAAAGCCCGAACAACTTGAAAAAACTGATCAAATCGAAATAGCTCAAATAGACTTCGGTTCCCCGATTTTCTCGGTCAAGGTTGGTCCTGGCGAAATCCCCCTGAACTGGTCGGTCCCCCCCCCCCCCCCCCCAAAAAAAAAAAAAAAAAAAACCAACCAGATCCAATCGATTTCACCCGTAGTTGTAGGCACAACCATCACCACCACCACCAATGTCATGATCCACCCCAATGTAGGTAGGGTTAGTGGCCGACCAGTGAGACTAATTTACTAAGGCCTCTAATCTAATGAGTTTAAGGATTTACTACTTGTCATTCATATTTAAACCTTAAAGGTAATTAGAGTTGCAGAAGCATGAAATATTGTAACAAAATAATTCCAAAGACGTGAAATTCACATTCACCATTCAACTTATAAGAGTTACAATGTACTTGTTCCCAGCTAAATATGGCCTAATTAATTCTTAACAAAAGTACAAGTGTCAAATCTTACATAATAGCCTTACAAATGCACATAGCTTCTTACACACACTTTCAAAATGAGACAGTCAGTTTCGTCCTTCACTAGATTTTATCCCCACTGACTTCATTAGCTGACATGTTGCATTGTAACATTCATTAGCATAACACTAGTGTGAATCTAGATATGCCAACCTTACAAGTTTGCTATGTTTTCACCACTTATTCATAAATGAAATATGAATCACGTACTGTAGTCCAACTTTTCCAAAATGACATGTTATCGACATACATATTTTGGTCTATGGGTTGTAGCCGAAAACTAATGTTAACACATTTCTCAATTCCCATAATAAGTAGTTCAATCACATGTCAAAAATATGATTATTCATATAATTATGTTCAATTAAACGATGTACCATAACTATGGATGACAACGGGGCGGATCGGGACCGGATTTGCCTATCCCCGCATTCGATCCCCGAATATGAACTATACCTCCACCCCGCCTCGTTCCCAGTTCGGGGAACGAATCCCACCCTCCATCCCCGCCCCGAACGGGGATCGGGGATCGGGGATCTCCGCCCCACCCCACTTCATTTTTTTTTAAATTAAAAAAAACTTATTTCATCATGACAAATTAAATTTTAACTATATGAGATTGTACATACATCTATACACATATATAGTCTCAATTTTATATGCGTATATACATCTATACATAAACTGATATACATCTATACATGAGCAATGAACTAATAGATAGATATATATATATATATATATATATATATATATATATATATCCATCTAAACATGGGCAATTTTACACAGATTAGGAAGAAAATATTAAAGGAGTTTAAAAAAAATATTATAAATAGTTATAAATAAAAGGGTTAGAAAGTACTAAAATAATAATTATTTAATAATTATTTAAAACTGGGTGGGGAACGGGACGGGGGTACCAAGCCCTGTCTCCAATCTGTTCCCTATTTTTTTTCTTACTTTTGCTTCCAAATCCAACTTGTTCCCCAAACAAATCTCCTAGACTTCAATCCGAACAGATCGGGGAATGGATCGGAGATGAGCGGATCGGATCGAACGAAATTGCCATCCCTAACCATAACTACGTAGGGAGCGACCATCATTTTAATCAATAGTTTACATGATGTCATCCAATTTCACCTGGCCATGGGACCTAACCTTAGAACCCCGCTCTTCTCAACACCTTAGCATCCTGGTAATTACCATTTGCCCTCAGAGGGTTTCCCTTCTTGCAGGCACTCTAGTTGTCTGTGGCCACGTTGGCCACAATTGTAGCATATGAGTTCTCCCTGTTCATTCCTTCCAATAGAGACATGCAAATAATCAAAAATTGCATGTCTCCGATAACCTTGGAACTATGAGCTCACTTCCCTCTCTCTCTTTTTCTCATGACTCCCTGTACCCGTAGACACTGACACACTAACCAACTCACCCCCATCCCAATTATTCGCCTCCACTATCATAGCTTAATCAACCAGATCTCTATAGTTTTGAATCTTCAACTTTATCACCCTCTCCCCGATCGTAGGCTTGAGGCCTTTCTTAAACCTTTTGCACTTCAAAATCTCATCACATACGATTTCAATAGCAAAGAGGGACAATGACATAAACCTGTTCTGATACTCCACCATCATCATGTCCCCTTACTTAAGGTCATAGAACTCTTGTTAATGCAAGTACATCACCTCCGGAAAGTAGCAGTTAAGGAACAGGCCCTTGACAGCCTCCCAAGTTAGGTCACTGCTTCATATATTGCCTTAATCATCTTCCACCACTAATCTGCCTCACATGTGAACTGGTAGGTAGCCAATGAGACCCTCAAATCGTCCTCAATAATTTGTAGTGTGCTAAGAGTCTTCTCCATCTGCTCCACCCAACTGTCTGCCATGAATGGGTCCGCCCCATCATGAACTAGGGAGGCGTCATGCAGAGAAACTCCTGCATGGTCATCATAGCTCTAGTCATTGCTCATTTGATTTGTTGCCTCGTTCAAATTATTTTGGGTAAACTATTGTAACGCTCCAACCATGACTCTCACTAGATCATCTTTGCCGGTCGATTCTGGTGCCTGTAATGCTGCAGTGCCCTTGCTCCTACCTTGAGGTCTGTGCAACAACATACTCCTACGACACAAGAAGACATCGACAACTATCAACAAAACACTATCAAATACCAAGCAAAAACATAAACACATAACATGTAGTCACGTAATCACGCAACGAGAAGTAATCACAAGAACATCAACCCGGCTTCCAATTAACTTTCCCAGGCCTCCATCTAGAAGACATGGTGATTAGTCGTTTCTTCTAACCGAATTTCACAAGCAGCCGCATGGACGTTTGAAGATAAGGCATGACACTCTCGAAGTACAACTCCACATAACCACCCTAAAACCCTATCCCATGAACTCTAGATATTCGAACCATGCTCTGATACTAAATTGTCACACCCCCAATTTCAATGTTAGGAAATAGAATGACAGTAAACACCATAAATCCCAATAAATACTTCCATCAAAACCATAAAACTTAACACCATGTACATCAGTTAGAATTCCCAATATATAATAAAAATAATCCATAACCTCAATTAAAAACCAATAACCTTAGTACATCTGTCTTCAAACCAACAACTCAATAATAAACCCTATGGGCCCATAAGCTCCCAATCGATAAATCTAAATTGAAAATAATTAACAACTGATAATAAAACCTAGCTACGGAACTGCACAAAATCCACCATGACTCTATTCTCCTGGCTCAACTTCATTACCTGTAAAAATGTTTATTTATAACATGTCAGCCGAAGGCCGAGTAGGAAATCACATAGCACCAAGACAATGAAGGTTAAAACCATGCTTGCATTAGCATCATACTAAGTTAAATAGAAAATAACTTAAACAATTGTAACATGCTTGAAGCAACAAATGCATGACACGAGACCCAGCCACAACGACAACTCATGGAACCTACACTGAAACCTACATCACGTTCCTAACTCCAAAAAGTATTTAACGGTCTTTCACCGCGGGCCTACCCAAGGATATGGGCACTCTGCATCGAGTTCACGGGCAACTCCGACCGTTGAGACATCTCTAACTCAGTAATATTTTAATAGTCTTTCATCCCCGAAATCACAAAGACAACGTATTCAAGGTAACCATCACCAATGCATGACCATATGAACATCTGACCCACTGTTCCTGACTCGAACAGTATGTACAAGCAGACCAAAAAGAAAAGAAATAGGTTGAGCTTTAGAAACATAGTTTTCTAAATTCAGGGAAGTCACTCGAGCGACCTAGAGCTCGCTCGAGCGACCTAGAGCTTGCTCGAGCGCCAAAAACATGTTCACTACCCAAAAACAAACTACTAGAATTTAAAGAGCTCGCTCGAGCGGCCTTCTTCGACTAAACTGCCCACTTTTCAGCTTTATTTCAATCGCGAACAGAACTTGAAGAGCCCACTTTTCTTCGACTAAACTGCCCAAAATCCCATGAAAATATCCCAAAACATGCAAGACTTAATCACATACCAATTGATGCATATATTCATGACCGAAACACAATTTAAACAACATTAAAATATAAACTATGCAAGATCCTACCTAAATCAAGAAGAATGATAGAAACCCTAGTTTGTTGCGAACATCTCCAAATTCTCCGTGTATCCAATTGATCTTAGGCTCCATTCGAAGACCTCAACACCAAGATCAACTTTTCTACTATGCATTTCACAAGATTCCTACATCTTTGCGTTCATTTTCCCTTCTTCATCGATCGAATGAAAAATAGGATTTTGGGAAATATTAAAAGTCTATTTAACTTTATGATTAAAAAATGATTTTAGGGTGGCATTAGGCATATGTACTTCGAAATTCAGTAATTACACATTAATCCCCAAAATTTAGACAATTTCAAAATCAACCCAAAACTTCCAAACTCCTGATGATTACCACAATTTTCCAATAATCTACCAAAATCACAAAAATAAAAACCCATAATTAAAATCCTGAAACATGAGTCTTCACATTAGGAGGACAAACCCCAACACAACAATGGTAATGAGGAACATACCCCCCACAACTAAGGATGGACAATCAGTGTTTGAGAGAATATAGATGTGGTTGGGTGCACTGAAGGAAGGAATGAAGTCTGGTTGTAGGAGGTTGATCTACATGGATGCTGGACATTTGAAAGCCCACATGGGGGACATCTATTAGCGACAATTGAGATAGATGCAAACGACCAGTCATTCCCATTTGCATATACTTTTGTGGAGAGTGAAACAAGAGATAGATGGCAATGGTTGATTGAGTTGGTAATTGAGGACCTTGAAATTGACAATTATGCTACATGGACCTTCATGCAAACAAACAAAAGGTATTCATTTGCGTACTTCTAAATGGATGTTTCTTACAGCAACAATTGATTTACACTGTTTATTTAACTTAATTAACCACTAACATTCCTTGTGCAAGGCCTTGTTCTAGCATTAGAGTCCTTGGTACCTAATGCAGAGCAAAGATTATGTACCAAACATCTTTATACCAATTTTAGAGATGTCCATAAGGAGATGGAACTCGAGAACCAACTATGGGAAACAGATAGGACTACAACTATACCAGAATTTCAAAGTGCAACGGAAAGATGAGTAGTAATGATGTAGAAGCTCATAATGGGTTAGCCTCTAAGCCACCCATGCAGTGGTCAAGGTTCAATTTCTTAGCCTTTAACAAGTGTAATATCCTTGTTAACAACCTACGTGAGGATTTCAACAAGGACATTAGGTAGGCTAGGGACAAACCAATTGTATGTTAGCTTGAATCTATTAGGTGTTATCTGATGGAGAGGTTAACCAGTAGGAGAAAAGATTAGTAAGTGGGAAACCCACATATGCCCAAACACATAGAATAAGTTAGAGAAGTATAAGGAACAAAGTGGTCATTGTGACTCACTTTGATTAACTCACTTTGGTCGGGTGAGGGTCACTTCTACGTTTTTTGCTCTGCACCAACACAATATAGCTTGAATTTAGGGGCAGAAAACATGCAGCTGTTGGAAGTGGGATTTGCAAGGCATACTTGCCCTCATTGAAGTAGTGCAATTGTGTATAGTGGGAAAAATGTAGATGACAAGTGGGAAAAGGTAGATGACTATGTAGATGACTCTTACATGAAGGAGACCAATGCAAGAATATTTAAGGGAATATTTACCCTATCAACGGCTGGATGACGTGGCCTAAGATTGGACTTTTGGCAGTTCACCCACCAAACTATGGAAGATCATTTGGAAGGCCTAAGAAAATAAGAAATAAAGGAAAAGATGAGGCACAAGATCCAAACCCAAAAGGGCTAAGAAGCCTAAAAGAATATTTACCCTATCAATGGCTGGATGATGTTCCTTAAGGTGTGGCAATTGTGGATAGTGGGGAGCATAACGCGGAGTTGTAAAAATGCAACAAATTAAACCAGGAGGAGGCCTAATGGAGGTTTGGTGTTCAAACTACCCAGTGGCAAGCCAAATGGGAGGCCAATGGGAAGGGGTAACCAATCAAGAACATTTGTTAGCGGAGGGGAACCATCTAGCAAGAAAGAAACTATTAGCAAGTCAACACAATTAGGAGCAAGCACTGCACCAGGAGGCAGGGGTAACAAGGGCAATAAAGGAAGAGAGACAACTGGCGGGAGGGGGGGAGTAATGCTGCAACAAGGGCAAGAGTTGTTATGCCATTATGGACCCAAAACAAAACACCATCTGTATCACCACATCCACAACATGCTGCTAGTGGAGTGTCCTTAATTGGCCATGCATCATAACCATGTTCTACTTCGCAACCATTTGCTGCTACCAAGACCAACTTAGAGCCCAAGAGTTTTATGTGGAGAGGTCAGAGAGTGGTGACAAGAGGATCAAGCAAAATGGAAGAAAATGTTTTACTTTGTTGTCTTATGTCTTGGATGTTTTTGTGTTACCACCACACTTATGTAATGGGTTGTCGTGGATTTTTGTTAGTGATGGAATATTTTTGTACTTGTGTAATTTACCCTATCATGGTTGTTTTTGTAGTTCAACTGTGTACATAGATTCTGACAATTGGATAATTTTGAACTTCTATAAGTTGATGTTGAGCGCACTCTATTGCACGATAACGTGGCTCAATATACCCAATTTAGCATCTATGCATAGGCAAATACACTGTTCTAGTTAATATTGCACGCATGATTGCTTTTGCCTCGTTTCAGGTTTTCGAGCGTTAAATGCAAACCCTAAGGCTTCAATTCCACTTAAGGACCATTGATGACACTGATAAAGGACCAAATGAAGGCCTAAGATGGATAAAAGATAAGCCGGGACAAAAGAACAAGGAAGCCATGAAAATTGAAGACAGTAGCATTCTCTATCGATAGAGAATCAAGTCCTATTGATAGAGCCTAATCAATCGTTTAGAAAACCAGACATCTCTATCGATAGAGAAGAGTCCTATCGATAGGAGAACTCTCTATCGATAGAAGAATTACCTATCGATAGAGACCATTTTCACTTGCCTATCTATAGAGGAGTCTCTCCTATCAATAGAGGCCAAAGTTCAAAAACAAGACAGTTCACTTCTCTATCGATAGAGATCTCATTTCTATCGATAAAAGGCCATTTTTGACTGACAAAATAGGCATCTCTATTGATAGAGAAATATTCTCTATCGTTAAAGCTTGCCTGAAGCGTAATAAATGCAGATTTTGGCATTTTACTCTTCATCACTTTTTGGGATACTTTCTCCCACGACTTTTGACTTGGAAGATGATGTAAGGAGTTATTTTCAGTATGACTTTTTTCCCCCTTGTGCATGTGTATGGGAGAGATAAGTAGATCTCATTAGAGACTTAGACAATGTACAATACTTTTATATATTTTCTTTACAAGTTGAGAGCTTCTCTCTCTAGTTCTTTAAACTATTCGTGTTCTTCATTTTGTCCTGAGTTATTCTCCAAGTGTAAGACATATTTTCTTGAGAAGTAAGATATATCAAGTTTAAGTTTCATTTTGTGTTCTTACTCTTCTATTTTAATCTTCTGGCAAGTCGCTGGAATCTTAGCTATTAATCTTTTGCTCTATTTTTCTATAGATTTTAGAACATCTTTGGTGAGTTATTTTATGCTCGTAGAATTAACTAATGTTTAGTTTATCTATCTTTATTTCCCTTGTGTTCTTTAGAAGCGTGAGTAACTAATCTCTTAGATTAAGTTTAAGGATGAAGTTCACTTAAGACTAACAATAGTTGATATCTCCTAAATATTTTTCATGCTTGTCAATAGATTTATACAAGTTCTCTTCTTAGAAACAAAAATGAAGTATTAAATTTTTGTTTAGTTATTACCATATTTTTGGTATATCTAATACTTAAGTCTATGTCCTCCCTATTTTGGAATACTTGTTCTTGAATTTAGATAAATCTAGAGATACGTAATTTGATCCAAATACTGATTTTTATTGAATACTTTTTGATCTAGAAACCCTAGCCAGAATCTAGATTGAGTTATAAAAGGATATATTAACTAATAGAAGTTTACGGTGAATGAATTTTGAAGACTAAACTTATCTTTAATCTTGATTTTATTCTCTCATTAGTATAATATAGTTGTTAATCATCATCAAAATAAACTTTGAGGTTGACGTCTGAAACGTCGAAAACGCCAAATTTGCGAAGTCTCATTTTCTGATTATCTTACCCCGTAGATCGATACTCCAGACTCTTCACTATACGTCTTTTAAATACTTTGAGGGAAGTTCTATTTTATAAATATTAAATCTTGGCTTAGGCCGGCGCTCTAACGACGCATTTTTGCTGGCAAGTTAGTTGACCTTAAGTTATGCAAAGGATGTTGGTAAATGGATGATTTTGAACTTCTATAAGTTAAGCTTAAGTTGCGCAAAGGATGTTGGTAACTAGATGATAACTTATGCAATGACATATGCACTGGTTTGTGTCACATTTTGCACTAGTTTGTGCTTGGGCACTATTTGGATTTTGGTAATATGATCACTGTTTCTGCAACTGGTTGTTGGTTTTTGTTAGTAAAATGATGATATATGCTTGTACACATAACTAATTTTTGTCCAAATTCTGCTTGTGCACATAACCAATTTGTAAATGCTTGTGCACATAACAGCTTGTGTCCAAATTTTGCACATAACTGGAAAATGCGTGTGCACATAACATGATCCACACTTCCTAGCACCATTTCTTTTGTGTCCAACATGGCTTATGACATTAGGTTTTTTTGCCCAACAATGTTTGAGATCACTTATGTGTTAACATAACTGAAAGATTTGAGATCTCCAATGTGCACATAACCATCATACACCAATAATTACTGCTTCAAACAAAATGGCATTCACATTGTCATGCCATCGTTTTCAAAACAATATAAAGAATTATATGATACTAAAACCTCACAGTAGCTCACCAGCACACTTCCATCGATCACCAATAAAAGTTTGTCAAAGTGTATTATAATCCAAATGGGGCATTCCCTGCCCAATTAACCCAAAACAACTAGTTTGGAATAGTTACAACAAGATGTGCTTCCAAATTACAGAAAATGAACAAAAGAATAGTTATATTTAATTTTTCAAAATTAAGTACTAAAGATGCTAAATAACTGTCACGCCCTCAATTTCAATAAGATAAAATATACTTAAATAATTAATAAAATCTCCCAAGGTACACTAACCAATCCAAAATATCCATTCATATTAAATCAACAAGGTTTATCAACGTTAAAATTTCAAAATAGGTCACCTCAACCCAAATGGCCATTTACATAAGTTAAAGATTTCAAAACATTACATCAAAAGTCAAAAAATCAAGAAGAGTTACATTATATCTTTCCCAAAAATAGTTGATCAAAAGATGATAAGTAACTCTATCCATATGCCTATGGCTTTTGATGTAATATTTTGAAACTTACTCTATGTAACTGGTCATTTGGTTGAGATGACATATTTTTACAAATTAGAGTGAACCAATTCCAATGACTCTTTGGCTCTATACCCTTTGGCCAAGAATGGTCTCTTTGTCATTTTACCTTCTAAACAGGATTCACAGACGGAAAGTTCCTTTACTTCCAATGAACTCAATGGTCCATTTTGTACCAGTCTAAAAATTCTTTTTAGATTAATATGACCTAGACATAAGTGCCCAAGATACATTTGGTTCAATTTTGAAGGTGTCTTTCTCTTACATGATATACTATTTGTATTATTCAATTCATTTAATTACAGTGTGGGAAAAATAGAATTAATAACATAAAGATCATCCACCAATGAAGCAGAACATATAAAACGTTTATTAAATTTAATAACCACAGAGTTATTGAAATTAACCAAATAACCGTTTTTAACTAACTTAGAAATTGAAATTAAATTTCTTCTAATAATAGGAACATAAAGACAATCTTTTAATATTAAGATCCTATTACTATCAAAATTAAGACGTAAATCTCCCACTGCAACTACTGTTACTTTCGTAGCATTGCCCATGTGTAGGTAAACCTCCTCATCACTAAGCTGTCTGGTTTCCTGAAACCTCTGCAACGAATTACAAATATGATTAGTGGCTCCCGTATCTACACACCAAAAATTTGTAGATAACACTGTTAAACATGTTTCAACCACTAGTGAATAAATTTTACCTTGATTGTTCAATTTGTTGAGATAGACCGGACATTACTTCTTGTAGTGCCCTAACTGTTTGCAGTGAAAATAGTTGCCCTTAGGCTTTTTCAATCTACCTTGAGGTCCATTATTCACTTGAGGAATTTCAACCTATTTTTTAGCCTTTTTCTGTTGCTTCTTATCTTTCGGTTTAGAAGTAGAACATTTCTCAAGATTAAACATATTTTCTGGTCTTTTCATTATGCCCTCTTTTGCTTGGAGTTCTTTAAAAAGTCCCGCCAAAGTGTAACAACATTTGTTCATATTGTAATTCATGCGAAAATTCCTAAAACTCTCCGGCAGTGAATAGAGTATAATATCGATCTGGGTTTCCCTATCTATTTCAACTCCAATGATCTCTAGTTCATTTAGATGGCTCATCATCTTTATTACATGATCCCTTATTGAGCTCTCTTCGGCCATTTTTGTATTAAGCAAGTCCCTCATAGCAACCTGTCTTGTTGCACGATTCTGTTCTCCAAATATTTCTTTGACGTTCATCATTATGTCATAGGCAGTGGGCATAGACTGATGCTGATGTTGAAGAACATTTGACATAAAAGTCAAAATGTAACACCACGTCATCTCATCAGCCTTAATCCACTTCTTGTAAGGTCGGACTTCCTCATCGGTTGTCCCCTCATTAGATTTTTGTGGACATTCCTCACTGAGCACATACTTGTACTCTTTAGCAGTCAACACTATATCCAAATTTCTTTTCCAGTC
>JABCMJ010007810.1:0-39099 GCA_014822125.1 Arbutus unedo
ATGTCCCCAAGAAATTCTTGATGTTTAAGCTTAGGGCGTGTTTGGAACATGTGGAAAAAAAAGAAGGAAAAGAGATCATGGAGGAATTTTTTTATGAGGAATTTTTTTATGAGTAAATTACGCTTACCTCCCTTGATGTTTCTAATAAATACACTAATTTCTGCTGTAATTTGAGAAATTATTCTGATTTTCCTTATTTTTGAAAGTATTATGTAATTATCTTGTTTGCGGTTAAAATCACTTAAACACTGTTAGCCAAGTTCTTAAAACCTCAAATTTAATTTTTAGTGACAAAATAAACTTCAATATAATTCTTATAACGTCAAAAATATCCTAAATTGACGCCTTGTTTTGATTTTAAAGAAAATCTTAAAAATTCAATAAAAGATATTTTTGACATTATTGAAATTATGTTATAGTATGTTTTGTGAAAAAAATGTTAAAATTTGAAGTTTTAATAATTTAACTAAAGACATTTAATTAATTTTAACAGTAAAGAAGACAACTGCATAACACTTTTAAAAATTTAAAAGTCAAAATAGTTTCTCAAACTATAAGAGTTAGTGTAATTGTTAGAAATGTTAATGTAGTTAACCCTTTTATTGAGAAAATTGTTTTTCTTTTCATTGTTCACTTTTTTAACAAAGAGGAAAGGAAATGAGAACTAGGGATTCAAGTTTCCTTATTTCATTTTAAAATAAGATGGAAGTTAGTAGGAATGTAAATTAACGCATGGGAATTACGTTGTGCGTTGTGCACAGTAGAATTCGTTGCGTGCGAAAATAGCATCAATTTGACTACTCAAATACTGTTTGAGCAATATTTTAGTAGTCGAAACGGTACTATTTTGACGCGATGTACTCCTTTTTGTGCGCACACATCAAGGTCCCAAGTCCCTAAGCTAACAAAGGGGAGGAAGAAAAGATTGTAAAGTGCATAGAAAATATCTTCTGCTTAGATTTTCCTATTTTTCCCCCTCTTGAATTAAGAACCAAACATGGAAAAAGAGAAATTTTCTCTATTTTTCTTGTCCTTTTTCTTAAGTTCCAAACACAACCTTAATTGGATCCTAATAATTTTGACGATGATTTCACCAGGAATGAACACAAGCAGACTCCCGAGGCCTGGAGATTTCTCAAAGGCTCTTTACACTCTAGATATCGGCCAAAATGATCTTTACTTCTCATCGATGATTGGTGCTAATGATACCATCATTCGCCGACTGATTAATCAATTCACATCCGTTGTTCAGGTACACTTTTTTTTCTCTTCATGCTTGTTCTCATGGATTCTCACACCTTCAATTTTAAATAAAATAGAATAATACAAAATATTAATAAAAATCTCACAAACCTCATAAGTAAATCCAAAACATTCATTCATGATACATTGATAAGTTCAAAGTTTGAAGTTTACACAAAAAGGAGCAATACCCGGCCAAATATACATCAAGATCATATTAGGAGTTTAAACATTTCTTCTTTTGGATAAAGAGAATAGACAATATAAATTATAACACATCTCTAAAAAATAATATTTTATAAAGATGCAAAGTAAATTCTTCGTATGAGCTTCCAAAAAGAATGCATCACTTCACGTAAGTCAAACAATCCATGCTAGTGCTCTGGATCTTTACCTAAAAAGAAGAAAGGGTTGAGCTACAAAACCCAGTAGGAAAAATCTATACAATATCAAAGAATATGAATGAGGTGTCATAAGACATGAATAACAAGGACAAAGAGGACATTCAACAACTCAAACGTATAGATATTCAAGAATAACATATTCATTAATTAAACAAATTTAACTCGTTATTTAAGTAAGCCATCATTCAATTTTAGCACTCGTTATCTCGTATTATGTCGAAATTGTGTGTTCAATCGTACCTTCTAGTAATATCATGTCATGAAGGACGCTAGTAATATCATGTCATCTCCTAGCACACTCTTGAAGGACGCTAGTAAAGTGAGATCATCTCCTAGCACACTCTCGATGGAAGCTTGTACCGTAGAATCATCTCCTAACACACTTCCGATGGAAGCTAGTAATATTGTATTACCCCTAGCACACTCCTGACGAAAACTAGTAATGTGGTATATTCCCCTAGCGCACTCCCGAAGGAAGCTAGTAATGTTGTATTATCCCTAGCACACTCCCGAAATAAGCTAGTAACATTCATGTATTGGTCATGTGTCAATGTTCATTAAGTATTTAGATTCAATATCCATTCATTTCATTGTTCCAACAAGTTCATTTGATCCTATAATTATGATGAAAACTCAAAAATTAAAGCATAGAAGAAGTCTCATCAAATTTCTCAGGCTGTCCGGACGGACATAGATAGGCCACCCGAATGAGGTGTAAAATTTCAGATTAAAAGAGATGCAACAAACAGGCCTGTCCGGATGGACATAGATGGGTCATCCGGATGAGATGTAGAATTTCATAATACAAAAGATACAACAAACAAGCCTGTCTGGACGAGCATAGATGAGCCATCCGGATGGTCGAGGACAAACAGCAGTACGGAGCAATTTTGCAAATTTGGGATTTGAAATCCAATTTTTCAAATGATGATCAAGGCATGAAATGTGGTTCACAACAAGTCATAACCACTCAAAAAAGGTTAGAAATTCCTATCTCAAACTTTAAATTGTAAGATCCAAGTTTCAATAGCAAGCCTTAGATCCAAATTTTGAAAACTCTTGAAACAAAGCCTCCCCAAGCAAACACACGCCAAAAAGATTCAAAGATCAACGGGTTACGAAGGATTTTTGAAGGAATCAAAGCTTAGAGTAAGAAATCTTGGTGGAGGGTTTGAGAGAGAGAGCATACATAGAGAGAGAGAGAGAGAGAGAGAGAGAGAGAGAGAGAGAGAGGTACACGTTCCCTTGTTTTGGGAAAAAAATAAACATCTGATATAAAGATAAACCAATTCTTATATTACACTTAGCCCTCTATATTGTAAACATGCTAACTTCAAGTTCAATGACTATCCTTCCATTACACAATGGCCCCAAATCACATAATTATGCATAAATACAATGCCCAATTATTTTCTGAACATTAATATTAAAAACGAAAGATTTTCCGGGTCTCTACATATTCCCATCATTTGAAATCTTCAGGATGAAGGACACAAGAGCGAGACACCGTACATTGTTTTTCTATCTCAGACTCAAATTGAGCGAGGCCTATGTTGTTGTTCTTTCTTTGCTGTTGGCTAGCTCCCCAACCGAATTCATGTTTGGCTCATCTACTACATGGGACCCTGTTGTGTGCTCTGTGTGCCAAAACAGTGCCGTTTGGAGCATCAAAATATTGCCAAAAAATCAATAAATTAATACTTTTTTTTTTCATGCCTGTTCCACATGGATTGCAATCATTTGAAGTCTCTGGCAAAAGAGACAAGAGTGAGGCTCCAAACATTTGTACGTCTATCTAAGCCTTGAATCGAGCGAGGTTTTTGTTGCTTTTTCTTTGTTGTTTGCTAGATCTCTAACGGAATCCATGCTTGGTTCATCTGCTAACTCTAAATGGGAACCTTGACAACCTATCTTGATATGAATCTGTAGGATGTACCAGAAAATGTTAAAAAAAATAGACAATTAGAAGATTTTCTTAAGTACTGACCCCGGGGTAGTACAAAGTGTAGCTCTTCTATATAGGCAGGTAGTAACCTAAATTAACTTTAAGAGTTTGTTCGGGGGGAGCCTTCTTATATATCAGTGGAAAGATCTCCATGCGTGGCGTGATAAGAAATCCTAGAAAAAATCTTTCTTTTACTATTCTCACTTAGGTTTCCGGCTTTGGCTGCTTGGCCAGCATAGAACCGGCACTTAGTAAGCGGTAGCGACAACTCTTTTACTAGGTTTGTAGGAGTACGGATGCAACCTTTCATAGCACCGAGGTGCATCTATCCCATTTTCGAACTTTGTTTGCTGAAACTCACTTCACTTACGAACTGTGCTTGATCCTGTGCTAAAACGACGCTGTCTTGACCACCAAAATATTATCCAAATAGTTTGATAGTATTTGGCCAGTTAAAATAGCATTATTTTGATGCACAACAAGATTCCCGTGTCTTGCTAACTCAAATGGCTCCAAAACTAGTGGTGTGTTGTGAGTACTTGTTTTGGCACCTTTTTGGTCACCAAAAATCACCAAAATGGTTGGACAGTTTTTGGGGGAGTTAAAATAGTACTGTCTTGATGCCCATCACATAACAGGATCCCTGTGTCCTTCTATCTCTTACAGCTTAAGAACAATTGGTCTTGTCATTACTTTTGCAAATGTAACTACTTATGGGTGTTTTCAAATATGAGTGTACCAGGCTGTGCTTACGTCAAAATAATACTATTTTGGCCATTAAAATATTACCTAAACAGTTAGACAGTAGTTAGACAACCAAAATAGTTCTATTTTAAAGCGCAACACATCCTATTATGCGCAACAGAATTTTCGTGTCCTGCTAACTCCTATGTAAGTACTTATGAGTGTTTTTCAAACATGATGGCAGAATTTATATGATGAAGGGGCAAGAGCTTTTTGGATACACAATGTGGGGCCAAATGGGTGCTTGCCACAAGCCCAAAACAACATCAATAGAACCCTGGAAACTTTTGATAAGAACGGTTGTATCAATAGGTGGAATGAAAGGGTGATGAAGTACAACAGGCAGCTTAAGGACACACTGATCAGACTCAGGGCACAGCTCCCAGAAGCTGCTATTACTTATGTGGATGTTTATACTGCTAAGTATAACTTAATCAGCAATGCCAAGAACTTAGGTATGATCTCTTGTTATCAACATGACCTAATATCGTTTTAATTTTGATAACTCATAGTGTTCGGATCAGTTTACGTGCAACACGTTTAATTTTTTTTGGACCAATTTCATTGTCTACTAGAAAGAAAAAATTGGACTCCTACTAGTAAACGGTGGAATTAATCCCGTGAATAGTTTGGTAGCTTGTTTATTGGTGTCTTTACCTGAGTTAGTGCTATCTACATGAAAACAACTCATTTTTTTTTACTATAACAAGAGGCTAATATCGCACGTTTTTGATAACTCAAAATGTCCGGACTAGTTTATACGCAAATCAACTAATCTTTAGAGGAATAATTTCACCGTTCACTAACTGAAGTTTAATTAAATAACCTCATCATATCGTTTGGTAGCTTGTGTTGGAAAATGTTCAAAAAAAAAAAAATTTAAAGGTGAATAATAAATTATCACCAAATAATGACACAAAATCTTTGAGATTTGGGCTAGGCCCAAATCAATTTTTCGTTCATGGGTTTGTTTAATCCATATTAGGCTTTGAGCCGAAAAAGGAAGGGAAAGAGGTTTTATCCCAAAGGTTGTGTCGATTCAGGTTAAGTGCCCCTCTAAATAAAGACACCTCCCTCCAAAGAGTCATGTCCCTCCGAAGAGACACCAATACACCTACAAAAAGGGAAGTCCTCCTCTCATTTAAGATGAGAAAAAGAGATAGCATTCTAGTATACTAACCATATCATTATTTTTACTTCCATTCCGAGAGTTCTACATAGTTTTCTGGTTCGCCTGTCGAGTAAATTGGAGTGCGACTTTTACTTAATGATAGTAGTTGTATCTTGGGAAGCAATCGTTCGATGAATCCGTCGGCACCTTTATGGGGAATGAATTTGCTTTAAGAACATAGTGTCAATCACTAGCCTCGATTGCTAATTTTTGGACACCTAAAGTTGGTCTTGTAAGTTTCTACTTTCTGTTATTTTCCCGTTTTATTGTGTTTACTGTTTTTTGCCGGTGTGCGGACTCTTACCGCTTGTTTATTGGTGTCTTTAGTTGAGTTAGGACGATCTAAATTAAAACCACCTTATACCCAAAACAAATGGAAAGTTGGGTTGAGAGCCATGCCATGCTATCGGGAGAAAGATGTTCTGATCGCTATGAATGCTACTCGAGGACGTTTACAAGAAGGCTAAAATCATCTTCCTTTATAATTGCGGCCACACCCATAAAAATCTTTTTTGAATAAAAAATTTTAAGTTTTTTACTAAAGAATAAAATAAGCCAAAAGCAAAAGAGACGAGTTAAGACATCCAAACTCAATCTTGTTGGTCTAAATTTTCAGTATTAAAACCACTGTTCTTTTGGCTATTTTTTCTTGATTGTTATCATATTCGTGCTAATTTTTTTGAATTAAACATTTGTCATGAAGAAAGAAATCTAAAAGTACAAAAATAAAGTCCAGTCTCAAAAAATTTACTAAAGACAAAAAAAAAAAAAAATTACAAATGACAATTTCTACTGTTTTTTTCTTAACTCTAGAGTCATCTTCTCCGGATATATTTTAACTTCTGTCCATATTTCTATACCAAAACTATGAAATATCAAATAATATTGCCTGTCTTCAAGCATTGTGGTCATGTAATTGCTTATAATTCAATTTTTTTTTGCAGGATTCACAGAGCCACTTAAGAAATGCATGGTGAGAGAGGAAGGTAAAAAAGTAACAGTATGTGAAAATCCATTAACATCTATAAGCTGGGATGGGGTTCACTACACTGAGGCTGCAAATCATTTGGTTGCTAGAACCATTCTCAATGGGTCTTTGTCTGACCCTCCACTTCCCATAACCCTAGCTTGCCATAAACATGTATCCATCTAACCTTACTTGTCTCTAAATAAATAACTTTTACTTGATTCCATAATTTCGAAAAATAATTATTTCTTTGAGAAATTTAAATATTCAGTATTTATACGAGGTTGATTGACAATAGAAGACTATCTGGTAATAAAAAAAGAGGTCATTTTCAAAGTTGTATTAGGCCTTAGTAGCATACCTAAAAACACCAGTTGTTATTTTCTCTAGAAATTTAAATATTTCATATTCATATAAGCCTGACCGGCAAAAGAAAGAGAGGTTTTTTCTAAAGTTGTATTGGGCCTTCATGGCAAACCTAAAAATGTCAATAGTTATTTTCCCAAAAAATTTAAATCATTACTATTCAAACAAGATTGACCGACAACAACAGAAAAATAGATTGCTTACAAAGTTTTATTAGGCCGTCATATCAAACTTGAAAACGTCAATAGTTATTTTTTTGAGAAATTTAAATACACAATACTCATATGAGGTTGATTAGTAATAGAAACAGAAACTGCTTCCGTCTTTATGGCAAATCTGAAAATGTTAGTTATTATCTTCCCGAGAAATTTAAATTTTTAATTTTCATACGAGACTGACAGGCAACAGAAAGAGAATTGTAAAGTCCCGTGTACTCCACTAGTCCAAGAATTTGTTGGAGTCTAACTACATGAGCCAAAATACTTACATCCAAGTTACTAGTAGGCTCATTATATACTCAAGATTACTCATGTAGACTTTTAATGTGGGACGAGATGTCACAATCTTTTCATTTTTAAGACCTTGCGCCTTTGAAAGAGGTTGAACACTAGAGTCACCACGGCCTAATCCCAGGTGATCTGTTCCCTAGTGACTAAACAAAGTCCTGACTCCACACTCGATAGTATACACGAGTCGCTCTAATACCATCTGTAATGCCCCCTGTATTTTACTGACCTAATAACTTGTTGAAGTCTCACCACGTGGCACGAAATGCTTGAACTCAAATTACTAATAGTACCATACATAGCTTATTATATACTTAAAATCACCCATATAAACTTTCAGTGTGGAAAGAAATATCACAACTCTTCTTGCATTATTTTACTAATTTAGCCCAATCATGCCAATATGTACTTAAATCACAAAAGCACAACAAACAAGTGCACGAAGCCCTACAAATGCCAATTGTTGATGTGGCTATTGTGGAGTCCTTTATCTAGTTATTTGTTTCATCCGAACTTGACTTGAAAGTTTTTCTAAGAACTCTTTTGAAGTGCAAAAGTAAGAACTAATTAGTGCCGTTTCGGCATGTGTATATAGTCGGAAAGCACTATAATACTTAAGTCAGTACGTGAAGGTAAAAGATAATCTGAAGGCACTTTTAAAGAGATAATTAAAGAGTGTGTATCATATTTTTCAACTTCAGTTATCTTATATAGTTAGATCTAGCTTGGTCACCAAGCTACCATGTGCAGAACACGTTCTCGATTACGTTTGAACGAACTGTTGCTACTCGTGACGTCATGCCCAACGCACAATGCCAAATCAGACACCACTTTGACGGGTGTAGTCATGCCGATTGGGTCATTCGGGTCGGGTACCACTTTGACCTGGTCCACACCACACCCTCCTGTCACACAAGCTGGTTGCACAAGACTATCGTTGGACTTCAGTGTGGCCCATAGGGCTCGTTAGGTCGTTAAATCTTGCCCGTTACCAGTCCAATCTTGTAACAACTCAGCCCACGTCATTTAGCTTTACAAATTGCACAAATGCATGAAATTACAGCCTGTAAAAGCCTTCTTAGAATTAATAACTTCACTTCTTAAGAAAAAAAGGTCAACACTTGTGTATTTTTAGATGGGTGGCCTCCCTTAATTTTCTTTTTCAATAAGGGAAAAAAGTACTAAATATAACAATTGAGACAGTGCCTTCGTGTATTTATACGAGGCCAGGCATTAAACCATATTGTCGAGAGAAGTTTTACGATTTTGCGGAGATTTGTATTTTTGGTTAAAGGTCTGCATTCTGAATCTCGAGTCCCGAGCCTGATCAAAATGGAGGAAGGGAAAATATGGGTTTTTAGGGTATTGATTTCCTTGGTTCTCATGAGAGTTGTTGGAGCAACTGAGGAGAAGGGTTTGGCCCGTTGTAATTTCCCGGCCTTTATAGGTAAAACCAAAATTCATGTTTTAATCTAATGTTCATATTTGGGTCATGGATACGTCAAGTCTTTCTTCTTTTGTCTCTATTTTCTTATATATGCATTCAAATGTACAGGCTAAAATGAATTATTCAATCACATACGCCTTTTCCTGTCTCTATAACGTACGTTGCGCCTGTCTCCTCCTTGTTTTCAGCCGAAATTAGTTGGAGAATCCAATTACGGATTCTAAACAATTAGTCTCGTGTCATCTTGTTGCAGTTTCAGTAACATAATTTTGGCGAAAAATTCTCGTGCTTTAAAATTTTCACATCATATAATTGAAATTGCATTGAGATCGATCGTACCAAATGCACAATACTGTACCTCTTGAAAATCTTAAGAATTTTCGTCATTAGCTCCTTTGTAATTGAATTTCTTTTTATACTTCTTCTACATTACTAATTAGTTTTCCGCCATAACTAAAATTCATGCTTCTGCCACCATTTTACGGATAAATCTCTTAATATTTCTCGTCACGTATAACATTTTCTATCAATGAAAATAATTTATTTGGATACAAATTTCTTATTGGCCTGAACAAATTTGAGCTCATTCTAGTTTCGGTAAGACCCTAAAATTGAACGGAACATTTGAAAAATAAATCAAATAGGACCATGTCAGGCCGAACTAGTTGGAAAACAGAACAAAACTATCGGTTCAATTTGGTTTTCCGGTTTGAGCTGGTAATTTTGTTTCCACTTGCACCCTACTCGTATCTAAAATTTGTGATTCTGCTACCGTTTACGGGTACGTCTCTTGTAATTTCCAGTCGTGTATATTATAGCTACCAATGATAATGCTAAATTGGATGCATATATAATTCTCATCATCTTTTTTTTCTTCTATTGTTTGGTGTATGAAGCTGAGGAGTTGGGACAAGCTTATCTGAGTCCATACCTAGACTCACTGAGTTCAGATTTCAACTATGGTGCCAATTTTGCAATTGCTGGCTCAACTATTTTGCAAAGTGCCATGCCTTTCCATCTTGCAGTCCAGGCAAAACAATATTCTCAATTGAAGTCCCGAACTATTGATATTTACAAAGAAGGTCATACTTCAGAATTATTATTCATGTCCCCAAGAAATTTTGATGATGTTTAGGCTTAGGGTGTGTTTGGAACATGTGGAAAAAAAAAGGAAGGAAGGAAAAGAAGGAAATTTCTTTTAATGAATTACACTTACCTCCCTACATGTTTCTAACAAATACACCTATAATTTGAGAAATTATTCTGATTTTTCTTATTTTTGAAACTATTATGTAATTATCTTGTTTGCTATTAAAACCACAAATTTGAACCTTTTTTTTTGGCAAAACAAGCATCAATATAATTTCTATCATGTCTATACATTGACGCTAGTTTTGGTTTTAAGAAAAATCTCAAAAATTTAATATAGGATATTCTGAAAGTGATAGAAATTATGTAGCAGATTGTTTCGTCAAAAAATCTTAAAATTTAAAATTTTAGTAATTTGACTAAAGGTTTTTGATTGATTTTAATGATAGAAAATGTAAATGCATAATGTTTTAAAAATAAGAGAAGTCAAAATAATTTCTCAAACTATAGGATATTAGTGTAATAGTTAGAAACCTAAGGGATGGTTAATGTAAGTTACCTATTTCATTGAGAAAATTGGTTTTCTTTCATTGTTCCAACACAAATACTGTTCGGGTGATATTTTGGTGATAAAAACGACACTTTTTAAAACGGTGTACTTCTTTGTATGCATGCACACAAGGTCCTGGGTCCGTAAGCTAGCAAAGGGAGGAAGAAAAGATTGTAAAGTGCATAGAAAATGTCTTCAACTTAGATTTTTCTCTTCTTTTTTTTTCCCTCTTGAATTAGGAGCCAAACATGAAAAAAGAGAAACTTTCTTTCTTTTTCTCGTCATTTTTCTTAAGTTCCAAACACAACCTTAATTGAATCCTAATATTTTGATAGTGATTTCACCAGGAAGGAACACAAGCAAACTCTCGAGGCCTGAAAATTTCTCAAAGGCTCTTTACACTTTGGATATTGGTCAAAATGATCTTTTCGTGTCGTCGATGTTAGGCGGTGATGATACCATCATTCCCAAAATGATTCAGCAATTCAAATCCACTGTTCAGGTACACTTTTTTTCGTTTGTGCTTGTTCCACATGGATTTCCATCGTTTGAAGTCTCCAACGAAGAAGACAAGAGCGAGACACCGAACATTGTTTGTTTATCTCAGGCTTAAATTGAGGGAGGTCTCTTTTGTTCTTTCTTCGTTGTTGGCTAGCTCTCCAACGGAAGTCGTGCTTGGTTCATCTGCTAACTCTAACATGGAAACCTTGCTGTGTGATGCGTTGTGTGACCTATCTTGATATAAACTTGTAGGAGATACAAGACAATGTTAAAGGGCAACAAACAATTAGAATATTTTCTAAAGTACCCAAGGTTTTCGGGACTGCCACCTCCCAATTACACGACCTAAAAAAGACTTTAAGTAGTGCTTTCAAAATCTAAGCTTTTTATTTTTAAGCGCCAATAGTGGTAGTTGTGTGGTAGGGCTTTCGTTCTTATTGCTCCAGGATCTGATCTATATGACTTTCGGGTGATACAAAGTATACGTCTACCGTATAGGCAGATAGTAACTTAAGTTTTAAGAGTCCGTTTAAAGAGGTAGCCCTCTTCTCTATTAATGTAAAGATTCCCCTGTGTAGCGTGGTAAGGAATCCTAGAAAAGCCATTTCTTTCACTATTGCCACCCAGGTTCTACGGTTTGGTTGCTTGGCCGAGATAGAATCAGCAGTTAGTAAGTGGTGGCGACAATCCCTTTACTAGGTTGGCAGGGGTACGGCTACAACCCCTTATAGCACCAAGGTGAATCTATCTCATTTTCGAACTCTACTCGTTGAAACTCATTTCATTTACGAATTGGGCTCCTGCCCTAAAACGATGTTGTCTTGACTTTCAAAATATTGTCCAAACTGTTGACACTATTTGGACAACCAAAACAATGCCTTCTTGACACACAACGCACAATAGGATTCCCATGTCTTGCTAACTCCTATGGCTCCAAAACAAGTGGTGTGTTGTGATAACACAGTGTGGGGCCAAATGGATGCTTATCACAAGCCCAAAACAATATCTGAATCGAACCCAGGAAACTTTTGATAACAATGGTTGTATCAATACTGTGCAGAGTAAGGTGTGTTGTGCCCTAAAATATCACCATTTGAGTTGTTCGAATACTATCTAATGCAACGTTTTGACGCGTAACATACCATGTTGTGTGTTGACATGGCAAGATCCATGTGTCGTGCTAACTCCTACGGCTCCAAAACAAGTGGTGTGTTGTCATTAATTTGCAAATGTAACTCATGGGTGTTTTTCATACATGATTGCAGAGTTTATATGATCAAGGGGGAAGAACATTTTGGATACACAATGTGGGGCCAAATGGGTGTTTGCCAGGAGCCCAAAACAACATCAATAGAACCCGGGAAACTTTTGATAAGAATGGTTGTATCAATAGGTGGAATGAAAGGGTGATGAAGTACAACAGGCAACTTAAGGACACAGTGATCAGACTCAGGGCACAGCTCCCAGAAGCTGCTATTACTCATGTGGATGTTTATACTGCCAAGTATAATTTAATCAGCAATGCGAAGAACCTAGGTATGATCTCTTCTTATCGCTCAAAGTGTCTGAGCTAGTTTATGCAAAAAAGTTCATGAAAAATTATATTGAAATTACGAAATATCAAATAATATCGATTGTCTTTAATACAAAATAATTTAGTCCAAACTCAGTTCACTTCAAGCATTGTGTACATGTTTGCTTATACTTCAAGTCATTTTTTCTTTGCAGGATTCACAGAGCCACTTAAAAACTGCATGGTGAAACAGGAGGGTACAAATGTAACAGTATGTGAAAATCCATCAACATCTATAAGCTGGGATGGGGTTCATTACACTGAGGCTGCAAATCATTTGGTTGCTAAAGCCATTATCAATGGGTCTTTGTCTGACCCTCCAATTTCCATTGCAAATGCTTGCCACAAAAATGTATCCATGTAACCCTACTTGTCTCTAAATAAATATCTTTTACTTGGTTCCTTAATTTCGGAAAAATTTTATTTCTTCGAGAAATTTATATGTTCAGTATTCATATGAGGTTGACTGGCAATAGAAGGCTAACTGGCAACATAAAGAGAAGTCGTTTCCAAAGTTGTATTAGTTAACCTTCATAGCATACCTGAAAACGTCAGTTGTTATTTTCCGAGGAATTTAAATATTCTATATTCATACAAGGCTGACCGGTAACAGAAAGAGAGGTTGTTTCCAAAGTTGTATCATGATGTCATAGCAAACTTGAAAATGTCAATAGTTATTTCTTCGAGAAGTTTGAATATGCAATATTCATATGAAGCTGACTGGCAATAGAAACATAAACCACTTCTAAAGTTGTATTTGGCCTTCATAACAAACCTGAAAATGTTAGTTGTTATTTCCTCGAGAAATTTAAATATTTCATATAAGGCTGACCGACAACAAAAAGAGAGGTTGTTTCAAAAGTTGTATTATGACTTCTTAGCAAACCTAAAGACATCAATAGTCATCTCCCTGAGAATTAATTTAAATCATCAATAACCATCTAAGGTTGATTGGCAACAGAAAGAGAGATCGCTTCAAAAGTTATATTAGGCCTCCATAGCATACTTGAAAACATCAATTTTTATTTCTCCGAGAAATTTAAATATTCTATATTCCTATAAGGCTAGCCGACAACAAAAAGGGAGGTTTTTTCCAAAGTTGTATTTGTAACGCCTCGATTTTCTGAGACATTAATTTAAACCATTATACTTCTGTTTAATTAATTAAAAACTGAAATTGAATAAAACTCCTCTTTCTTTACAAAATAACAGAAACTATGATAAATCAGAGTTTGAAAGTGCAGAAACAAAATGGCATAAATATCCTTATGGTTTTACATTTTATTAGAAATAACTACACAGAGCAACTAATTAGGGTATGATAGCCAAACATTGCGAAAGTCTTCCTCAATAGCTTCCAGCTCTTCCTGCTCAGGCAGATTTTTCAACTGCTCTTTAACATTTGGAATAAAAAGTCAGTGGCAGAGCAGTTGCTCAGATGAGTAATAAAACTTAGAAGTGAAAATCACCTGAAAACCAAACCCAAAGGAAAACAGACATGCAGCAGGACATATAATAGTTTTGGAACAACAAGTGAAATAAATTGTACAGTAATGTAAATACGTAGGTTTATTATGCTTTCGTTCTTTTAGAGTTTCTATTAATTCCGTTTTCCCCCAGAGCGACACAATATCAACATATAACATGGTCAGAGTTGATAAACCTACTCTCACGGAATCTGATGGGAATCTGGGGACAAAACATTGCGTGAGTCTATGTTTGTGTAGTGTGATCATGGAACCATGGTGAAATATAGTCTGAAAATCTAGCCTGAAATGGCTGAGAAACTTGTTGGAATTTAACAAGTTGCTTGAGCAGCCAAGAGCTCTCTTGAGCGGTCTATTGAATTACAAGTCCGACTTTCTGCTTCTTGGGTTAGATTCTAATAGAAATCAGAGAGGTCGTTCGAGCAGTCTATCGTCTTCTCTAGATTTTGAGTTTTAAAGTTTCTACAGAAAATCAACACGATCCTAGCCTTAATCTATGATTCTGGTCTAAAATAGAAATTAAAGTTTTTACGACTTGAAACTTATTTTTCCCGTTTCAATTGAACAAATCTAGCTACGAATGGCATGAATCTTATGAAATCTCAAAATGAAACAATAAATCCTAGCATGCTTTTCTAACACTAAAATCAACGAATAACCTACTGTAGTTGAGACCCTAAAGATTTGTAATGAAATCCCCTACCTTGATCGATGATTGCAACAGAATAACATGATCTAGTTCGCTGAAAAAAATTGGAAAACACCCAATACTCTATGAAATCACTCCGAAATTTTGAATACGTACAAAGATTTGGGTGCAGGAATAATACTCCAACAATGATTATATAACTAATTAAGCTCATAAATCCCGTAATAAACTCCAATAACACGATTAAATTGGAAGAAACGTAACCTCCCCCCAAATTAATGTCCCTCAACACAGAAGCTGCAGGTTCAAAAATTCGAACAAACTGCTCGAGCAGTCTCATCTCACTCAAGCCAGCTCACAAAAGACAGGTTACTCAAGTGGTCTATAGCTTGCTCGAGAGAGCTCTAGAATTAAGAAGCCCGAATTTAAATTTTAAATTTAAAACTGTATGAAAAACTTAATTAATAACAATTAGAATTTAATTAAAAACTTGCATGGTTTGTTACGGTATTGGGCCTGCATAGCAAACCTAAAAATGTCAATAGTTATTTCCCCAAGAAATTTAAATTATCAATATTTGTATTAGGCTAACCGACAAAAGAAAGAGAGATTGCTTTCAAAGTTGTATTAGGAATTCATATAGACCTAAAATGTCAATGGCTGTTTTCTCGAAAAATTTAAATATTCAGTATCCATATGAGGCTAATCGACAACAGAAAGAGAGGTTATTTTCAGAGTTGTATTAGGCCTCCATAGCAAACCTAGAAATGTCAATAGTTATTTTTTCGAGAAATTTAAATCACCAATATTCATTGGGCCCAAACACGATTCAAAAGCTTTCTCCAGAACTCCTTTTAGCTGCAAAAGTAAGAACTACTTAGAGCCATTCGGTCAATGTTAGTCAGAAAGCACTCCGATGCTAATTAAGTCAGTCATTGAGAGAAAAAGGGAATCTGATCAAGGCATTTTTAGAGCGATAAAGAGTGTGTATCATATTTTTCATCTTCAGTTACCTTATATACTTGGATCTAGCTTGGTCTACAAGCTAACATGCATGGAGCACGTTCCCGATGACATCTAAAATAAGTGTCTCTACTCCTAACATCATGCATGACGCATGGGACTCTAGATTGACACCACGTGTCAAGATCGGATCATCTGGAGAAAGCGTGGAAAATAGCATAGCCACATCAGGCTAGTCATTTGGTTCAGTTACCGCTTTGGTCCAGTCCACACAATATGCGTTTGCCAAATGGGTTGGTTGCGCAATACCATCCAGACCACCTTGAATCTTGGTCTAGGCCTCGCCTAATTAACGGCCCAATCCAATACTGACTCTGCCTGCTACAGCTGCAAACCTTATAGGAAAACAAATAAAATAAATATTTAACTTTCTAAATTCCAGAAATGCATGAAATTACAGCCTGTAAAAGTCTCCTTAGAATTAATAATTTCACGTTTTTTCAAAAAATGGTCAACACTTGGGCATTTTTAGATGGGTGGCCTTCCGTAATTTTCTTTTTCAATAAGGGAAAAAAATTGCTAAAAATATAACAATTGAGATAGTTCCTTTGTGTATTTATATGAGGCTGGGCATTGAAGATTGTGAACAGATCGGTTTTAGGATTATTCGGAGACCTGTGTTTTTGATAAATAATTCGGAGTCTCGAGTCCTGAGCTTGGTCAAAATGGAGGAAGGGAAGATCTGGGTTTTTGGGATTTTGATTTCTTTGGTTCTCATGGATGTTGTTGGAGGAGTTGAGGTGAAGGGTTTGGCCCCTTGTAATTTCCCGGCTGTCTACAATTTTGGCGATTCGAATTCAGCCACCGGTGGTTCTTTCACATCATTAGGTCCTACGACGCTGCCTAATGGTCAAACTTTGTTTGAGAAGCCGCGGGATGGAAGGGTTTGTGATGGGCGTCTCATCATTGACTTCATAGGTAAAACGATATCATGTTTTAAAATATAATTCTAGTATTCGGGTCATGGATACGTCGAATCTCCCATTAAAGAAAAGAAAAACAATTGAAAATTAAAGAAATTGAAGTACGTCAATTCTTCATCGTTTGACCCTCCCCATAACTAAAAGTTCGTGCTTCTATCACCGTTTATATAGTTTTTCCATTTGACCCCTTCATATTTAAAATTCATGCTTCCATCTGACCCCCTCATGATATCTAAATTTCGTACTCTGACCCAAATTTTGTGCTTATGACTGACCTGAATTTGTTCTTTCATCTGACCTCTTCATATCTAAATTCTTGCTTGTGCTGCCGTTTACATAGTTTTATGTCTAACCCCCGCATATCTAAAATTCGTGTTTCTGTTCATTTACATAGTTTTCAGTTGGACGACCTTATATCTAAAGTTCGTGCTTCTGTCTGATCCCCTCATATCTAAATTTCGTACTTCCGTCTGGCCTAAATTTCTTACTTCTATCTAACTTAAATTCGTGCTTCTGTTGGAGCCCCCTTATAACTAAAATTCGTGCTTCTACCACTATTTACATAGTTTTCCATCTAAACCCCTCATATCTAAAATTTGGTCCTCCCGTTTGACCCCTTCATATATATGTAAAATTTGTACTTCCATTGGACCTAAATTCCGTGCTTCTGTCTAACTTAAATTCGTGCTACCGTGAAACTCCCTCATATCTAAATTCGTGCTTCTTCTACCATTTATATAGTTTTCTGTATGACCCCTTGTATCTAAATTCGTGCATTTAGAGATAAATCTCTTAATATTTCTAGTAGCGTATAATATATTCTATTAATGAAAAGGCTATATTTGGATGCATATTTCTCATAGGCTTGAACAAATTTGAGCTCATTCTAGTTTTAGTCCTGTTCGATTCAATTCAACTTTTAAGACCCTAAAATCCAAATTGAACCGGACATTTAAAAAATAAACCAAACGGGACCATGCTAGACTGAACAAGTTGAAAGACCGGATCAAACTGTAGGTTCAGTCCGATTTTTCTATTCGGCTCGGTAATTCAGTTTTCCTTTACACCCCTACTTGAACCTAATATTCTTCTACCACCATTTACAGGTACATATCTTATTATTTTGAGTCGCGTATAATATATTCTATCAATGGAAGTGATATATATATATATATATATATATATATATATATATATGTATGTATGTATGTACGTATAATATTTACACATATTCTCATCATCTTTTTTTTTTTTCGATTGATTGGTGTGTATGAAGCTGAGGAGCTGGGACAAGCTTATCTGCGTCCATACCCAGACTCACAGAGTTCAGATTACAGCCAGGGAGCCAATTTTGCAGTTTCTGGCTCAACTATTTTGCAAAGTGCCACTGCGCCTTTCCATCTTGAAGTCCAAACAAAACAATATTCTCAATTCAAGTCCCGAACTATCGATATTTACAAACAAGGTCAAACGAAATTTGGAATTATTACTCATGTCCCTAAATTTTTTTGATGATGTTTAGACTTATCATGTGTTTGGAACATGTGAAGAAAAGGAAGGATCGAAGGAAGGAAGAAGGAAGGAAGGAAGGAAAAGTGATCATGGAGGAAAATTTATTATGATTAAATTACATTTATCTCCCTTGATGTTTCTTACAAATACACTAATTTCTCTTGTAATTTAAAAAACTATTCCAACTTCCTTTATTTTTGAAACTATTATTTAATTATCTTGTTTGCTATTAAAATCAATCAAACGCGTTAGATAAGCTACTAAGATCTCAAATTTGAATTTTTTTAATAAAGCAAATTTCAACATAATTCTTATATATTACGTCCAAAATATGCTATATTGGCTCTGAGTTTTTGTTTTAAAGAAAACCTCAAAAATTTAGATATTTTGGACGTGATAGGAATTATGTTGCAATTTATTTTGCTAAAAGGATTTTGATATTTTTTTCCCATTTTGAATTGGGAATGGGGGAGCTTGTTGTGCCGCACAAAAAATTGCACAAAAACTGATCTATTGTTCGAGCTGTGTTTTGTGTACCAAAATAACGTCATTTTGACGCACCATACGTCCCGCCTACATGCCAAAATAACATCGTTTTGATAACAATCACCAGGAAAGGACACAGGTGGACTTCTGAGGCCTGAAGATTTCTCAAAGGCTCTTTACACTCTGGATATCGGCCAAAATGATCTTTTCTTATCATCGATGTTTGGCGCTAATGATACCATCATTCATGAAATGATTAACAAATTTGCATCCGGAGTTCAGGTACACTTTCTTTTCTTCATGCTCGTTCTGCATGGATTCCCATAATTTGAAGTACCCAGGGTGAAGACGACAAGAGTGAGACACCGAACATTATTTGTCTATCTCAAGCTTGAAATGAGCGACGTCTCTGTTGTCCTTTCTTTACTGTTGGCTAGCTAGCTCTCGATAGAATCCATGCTTGATTCATCTGCTAACTCGAACAAGGGGAACGCAACAACCTATCTTGATATAAACCTACAAGGAATACAGGGGAATGTTAAAGGACAATAGACAATTAGAAGATTTTGTTAATTACCCAAGGCTTGCTAGACTCACACCTCCCTATTTCACAACCTAAAAAAGACTTTCAGTAGCACCCTTAGAATGTAAGCATTTTTTTTTCAATAACATCATATAAACGATAGGGCTTTTGTATTTATCGCTCCAATTTTCGATCTCTATGACCTCCGAGCGGTACAAAATACACCTCTTCCACATAGGTAGGTAGTAGCTTAAGCTTTAAAAGTCTGGGCTCTTACCTATGAATGGGAAGATCCCCATGTGTGGCATGATAAGGAATCCTACAAAAGATCTTTCTTTCACTATTCTCACCTAGACTTCCGGCTTTGGTTGCTTGGCCGGGATAAAATGAGCACTTAGTAAGTAGCGGAGACAACTCCTTTACTAGGTTGTGGGGGGTACGAATACAACCCCTTATAGCACCGAGGTGAATCTAGCTCATTAATTTTCGAATGTTACTTATGGGTGTTTTTCAAACATGATTGCAGAGTTTATATGATCAAGGGGGAAGAACATTTTGGATACACAATGTGGGGCCAACTGGGTGTTTGCCACAAGCCCAAAACAACATCAATAGAACCCTGGAAACTTTTGATAAGAATGGTTGTATCAATAGGTGGAATGAAAGGGTGATGAAGTACAACAGTCAGCTTAAGGACACAGTGATCAGACTCAGGGCAAAGCTCCCAGAAGCTGCTATTACTTATGTGGATGTTTATACTGCTAAGTATAACTTATTCAGCAATGCCAAGAACCTAGGTATGATCTCTTCTTATCAACATAACCTAAATCAGTATTTTGATAACTCATAGTGTTTGGATTAGTTTGCCCACACCTCGATTAATTTTTGTTGAACCAATCTCAATGTTTACTAGCAGAAAAAAATAAGACTCCTGCTAGTAGCCTATGGAATTAGGTCCCTGAATCGTTTGGTTGCTTGTTTATTGGTGTGTTTCGCTCAGTTAGGACTATCTAAATGAAAATGGCTTATTTTTTACTAGAACAAGAGACTATCAAAGTGTCCGGACACGAATACCAATATACATTTTACAAATATCAATGCATATTTACTGATAACAATATACAACTTATGGATATCGATGTACTTTAATTTTATACATTATCTACCGCTTAGTGAACGGTGTTTAACATTCTCCAATCAGCAAACACTTTTGGCTGCTAAACAAACATCTTTCCCTATGATTGTTTTGAATTTATAGGTAACGAACTCTCCAATAGCTGCAAAAACACATTAGTAATGTAAACCAAACACGACCATTAACATTTGACCTAAATTATTCAATATTAATATCATTGTCTTTTTGATCATTTTTTATTACTATTATATTCCCATTTAATTTTTTGGATTGTTCATTCATCTTGATGGAAAGAGTTTGAAAATTAAAGAAATATTATCAACATTCTCAAAAGATCACCAAATGCGAAAAAAGTTTGAAAATGATAATTTTTTACTATCTTCTTGTCTTTAGCGTTGTCATATCTAAACTTTTTCCAATTCAGTCAATATTTATATATATTTTTTATTCTTTTCGTCAAGACGAAATGAGTAAATGTAAAAAAAAAAAATCATGATCGACTATCTTTAATACAAAATAATTAATTTATTCCAAAGTCAACCCGGATATTCAAGCATTGTTTTCATGTTGGCTTATACTTCAAGTCTTTTTTTCTTTGCAGGATTCACAGAGCCACATAAACCATGCATGGGGAAAGAGGAGGGTAAAAATGTAACAGTATGTGAAAATCCATCAACATCTATAAGCTGGGATGGGATACACTACACTGATGCTGCAAATCATTTGGTTGCTAAAGCCATTCTCAATGGGTCTTTGTCTGACCCTCCACTTCCCATAACCCTAGCTTGCCATAAACATGTATCCATGTAACCATACTTGTCTCTAAATAAATCTCTTTTACTTCATTCCTTAATTTCGGAAAATAGTTATTTTCTCGAGAAATTTAAATATTTAGTATTCATATGGGACTGATTGGCAGCAGAAGACTAACCGACAGCAAAAAGAGAGGTCGTTTTCAAAGTTGTATTAGGCCTTTATAGCATACCTGAAAATGTCAATTGTTATTTCCTCAAGAAATTTAAATATTGTGTATTCATACGAGGTTGACAGGCAACAAAAAGAGAAGTTATTTCCAAAGTTGTATTAGGCCGTCATAGCAAACTTGAAAATGTCGGTTGTATCCATGTAACCTTCCAATTTCCATTACAAATGCTTGCCACAAAAATGTATCCATGTAACCCTACTTGTCTCTAAATAAATATCTTTTACTTGGTTCCTTAATTTGGGAAAAATAGTTTATTTCTCCGAAAAATTAGAATATTCGATATTCATATGAGGCTGATTGGCAACAGAAAGAGAGAAAGGGAGGTTGCTTGTATTAGGCCTTCATAGCAAACTTGAAAACATCAATAGTTATTTCTTTGAGAGATTGGAATATGCAATATTCATATGAGGCTGAACGGAAATAAAAATAGAAACCGCTTCCAAAGTTGTATTAGACCTTCATAGCAAACATGAAAACGATAGTTGTTACTTTTACTCGATAAATTTGAATATTTCATATTCATATAAGGCTGATCGACAACAAAAAGAGAGGTTTTCAAAGTTGTTTTTGGCGTTCATACCAAACCTAAAAACGTCAACAGTTATTTTCTTGAGAAATTTAAATATTTCATATTCATATAAGACTGATCGATAACAGAAAGAGAGGTTGTTTTCAAAGTTGTATTTAGCCTTCATAGCAAACTTAAAAACATCTATAGTTATTTCCCCGAGAAATATAAATATTTTAAATACAAGGTTGACCGACAACAGAAAGAGAGATCGCTTCCAAAGTTGTATTAGGCTCTCATAGCAAACATGAAAACATCAGTAGTTATTTTCCAGAGAAATTTAATATTCAATATCCATATGAAGTTGATCAGCAACAAAAAGAGATGTCGTTTTCAAAATTGTATTTGGCCTTGATAGCAAATCTAAAAACGTCAATACTATAGTTATTTCCCCGAAAAATTTAATTTTTTTAATATTCATACGAGGTTGACGGGCAACAAAAAGAGAGATCGCTTTTGAAGTTGTATTAGGCCTTCATAGCAAGCTTGGAAATATCAATCGTTTAATTTCTAATTGAATCAACTTTTAATTTTTGAAAAATAAAATGAAATTCGACTAGATACTAGACATAAAGAAGCAGGAAAAAATGGTTATTTTTTCGAGAAATTTCAATAGCCAATATTCAAATGAGGCTGATCGGTAATAGAAAGAGAGCTATGCTGCTTCCAATGTTATATTAGGCATTCATAGCAAACCTGAAAACATCAATAGTTTAATTTAAAGAAAAAATCGTTATTTTCTCGAGAAATTTACATATTCAATATTTGTACGAGGTTGATTGGCAATAGAACTTTCAAAGTTATATTAGGCCTTCGTAGCAAACCTGAAAACATCAATAGTTTAACTTCTAATTGAATCAAATTTCAATTTAAAAAGAAAATAGAATAAAATTCGACTAGATACTAGACATAGATAAGCGAAAAATGAAATGGGAAAAATAATGGACATCCCAATTGAATTGAATGGAATGAAACTTTCTCATTCTGAATTTGCAAAATTAAAATTTTCATCGGATCACATATTGCAATGTATCAATGGTTTTATTCAACCATTTGACGTTTTCAATTATTTGGTACCCTTATTTGCTTGAAGTTTTCAAAACCCTGTGAACACGCAAAATAGAAATACTCATGGCCACTCAAACCAACACGAGATTTTACTTATTCAAATAACAATTATGATGAAACAGAGTAAAAAACAACGAATTTCTTTACACCGAAATGTTACGATCCATCCCTATTCCTCTATTATGAATTGTAATTGATTTCAAATGCAAACCTCAGTTTTGAAATATCTAATACACTTTTTTATTCTTTCCACCCTTATTGTGGTTCAAGGAACTATATGTGGAGCAACTAGGCATAAATTGATACACATTTTCAAATTTGATAACTTTAACTCTATTAGCTAGTACTATTTATGAGTCTTGAACAACGAACTTCAGATATTTTTTATCAGAAAATATTGAATTCTTTTTTCGTAGGCATTAAACAGAAAAAGAACATTGAAATGCCAATAGGCGAGTCACAACCTATAACGATTATTAAAAATAGCATAATGGTTGTCTTGTATTGTGTACTGTATGAGAAATTTTCCGAACAAATACATAAATATATTTAGAATCGTCTGATAAGTATGATGCTCCCCAATAAGTTTGTATCGATGTATTTCATTTGTTTGGTGAGTTGTGGGATATGTCCTGGTTCTTCATTTTTCTGTCCTTCTAGTTTGTTCCTTGCAAGTCTTGTTTTGGCAAATAATTATTGGCGCCGCATGTGTCAAATGGTTGGTATTCGTGATTTGTCATTGTGATGTTTAGTTTTTGCTACGAAAACGGAAAAGAAAAGAAAAAGAAAAAGAAAGGACAATGCAAATTTGACATACACCAAATAATTTTAGACAAATTTGTGTCAGATTATGTGTATGAGTGATGTGTAAACTTGCTCTTACGATGAATAATGATAGGAACGTAGATATTTTGGACATATTCGGACACAGATATATTCGAATCTGTCGGATGGACACGGGGTCCTCAATAATTTATGAATCTTACGTGTATCTAATGGATCCAAACATATTTGTGTCCAAATATATTCGGAACATCTGTGTTTATAAAAATAAGCGATAAACTAGCGCAGATAAATACTGCGTGCCCATCTCTAGGTTCACACACCCTTGTTAGATTCAGACTTGTAGTCTTGTTGTGCATTGTACATAGTAGTACATGTTGTTCATCAAAATAATGTTGCGTTGAAGCACAAAACACTAGGGATGGCAACGGAGCAGATCGGAGGCGGATAGTGTTGTTCCTGCCTTCGATTCCGGAATCCATATCCGATCTCCATCCCCGCCCCGATTCCCGAACGGGGACTAGTTTTGCCCCCCACCACCGCCCCGAACGGGAAATGAATATTTCCGAATGGGGAATGGATATCCGAAAATGAAAAAAAAAACTAATATTTTTAATTTTAAAAAAAATTAAATTATGAATTATGAGTCTATGACTTTAAAAAAAATTGGAACTATAAAATAAAATAAAAATAAGCAAATCAAACAATATTAAATGTAAGTGTTCTAAACAATATTTAACATAGTTATAAACAATAACTATCATAGTTAGCTAACAAAAAAAAATATAAGAGAGCATAAACTAAAACAGGAGCTATGAGCAATCAAGAGGAATCAATGACAAACTATATCTCATATAGAGACTATTCATGTGAGGAATCATCCTCACAATTACAACAAAAACAAAGAAAATAATACACAATATAATTTTGCCTCAATGTATTATAACATACGACATACCTTTATCAACACAAAAATAAAAAGCCTAAAATCAACAAATTCTAAGCCCTTAACATATTTTTAAATAAGGGTTAATGGAACGGGGCGGGGGCAGAGATTGGGGTGGGGATACATGGACCTACATCCTACTCATTCTCTAATTTTTTTTAAAATTTATTCCCGAATCCGATTCGATTCGTGAAAAAATTCTCGAATTCCCGATTCATTCAGAACTAGAACTACAGCAGGACGAATCGGATCGAACGAGATTGTCATTCCTACAAAACAAAATACAAACAATTCAACAATTTTTAAGTAATATTTTGTACCTTAAAACGACACAGTTCTCCATTTTCGTATATCCATCCAAACGAAATCTAGATAAGTAGCAAAATATCAAACTCCACCAATCCCAACGTTCCACGTGTCGATAAGAAGACAACCTATCACCATCTTCATCTCCTCCTGCATCAACCCTCATGATTCCCCTCCTAAAACGCAAGTCTTCCCCCACAAAACGCTGTCACTTTTTCTCACTTTTCCACAGAGAGTGAGACAGAGGAGAGAGAGGGGAAAGAGAAAGAAAGTCACAGAGAGAATGTGCAATATGGTCAGCAGAAAAACCAGAAGCAAAACAAGGAAGCCCAAGTTCCTCAGCCTCCGGTTGGAGCTCACCCCAGAAACCACACAACAATCCGGCGAAATGAAAAATCCATCACCCACTACGCCGCCCTCCGCCGCCGCCAGCCCACCACAGCTGAACCTATTCCCACTACAACCGGAAAACCTCGTGGAAGATAAGGAAACAACAGTGGCTTACTTCTTCCACGACGCCGCCGCGGACGAAGGCGACGCAACGGCCACCCTGAACACCCTCCTCGGCGCCAGATCTTCATTGGAAGACGACGACGGCGACAACAACCTGTCACCCCCGCTAACGTACGCCTACGGGGGACAGGATAGCGAGGAGGGGGATCTAGTACGGACGGCGCTGAGGAGTAAGGAGAGATCAGACACGAGCCAAGAGAAATGGGTACGGTTCGAGGAAGTGACTAGCTGTGCCGCGGACCTACGGTGTAAAAGGCGGACGCGGGGTTCTTTGTCGTTGAAGCTTGATTATCAAGAGATCATGAATGCTTGGACTGATAAGGGCCCACTTTATGTCCACTTGGAATCCCCACAAACAGTCCCTGACCTCCTCCATGATGACTTATTTGCCCATGATCAGTTCTCTTCAAATGTGAGAGATCCACACCATATGATTTCAATTCCAATTCAACAATCCTATTTATAGGGAAGAGCATCTGAACTATGCATTGATCTTTTTGAAAAATTAAACTATTCGTGCGAATAGTTTAAATTATTCTTGCGAATAATTTAACTTCGGAAAGACATTAGTAGTGGAGGTTAGAGATACCTTTCCTTGCAACTAACATTTATATATAAGGAGTTAAATTATTCGCGCAAATAATTTTTACTATTCTTGCAAATAGTTTGAGAAGGATATTCCGAATAACACACCGATGTTTTTGAAGAGTTAAACTATTCGCATGAATATATTAATTCCTCAAAAGCATTAGTAGAGGGTTCGGAATATCTTTCCCTGCAAATAGCATTTTTGTATAATATATATGTACACACACATATATTACTTGGGTAGTGATTACATGGTCAGAAAATTTGATTCCAAAAGTATTCTAACACAATGGGATGTTGGGTTAATTATGCAATAACACGCAATAACTAAATAAAGCTCAATAGTTAATACACAACGTCAAGAAATTATAGACTCGGATTAGGATTTATACTTGGCAATTTACCATGCGTTAGTTATTATAGGGTTAACGATCACTCACTTATCTTGCATTGGCTGGTTTAGGATTTGCGATCATAAAGACAACGAAGATTACTAAACCAACGAAGAAATACTCGAATCATACATCTGTAATATTCGACAATATTCTAACTTCTAAATCACATAATTCAAATCCTACCTCCGAAATACGCAAAAGCTTGACTGTCGTTGTTAATGCATGGCTCTTCCTCTGTTGGGAAGCCTTTAGTATTGTGCTCCAAGGATTAGGGTGAGATATGGAGGTTACAAAATGGCTAATGCTTTGACGTCATGTGATATTTTTAGTGGAGACAGTTTATACACAATTTATTTGTACAGATTCAGACACAAATGTATTTAGAACAGTTTGATGCGGTGGGCTTTCTAAAATAATATGAACTCTACTTATATTGAACGGTTTTAAATACATTTGTATTTGAATGTTTACGTATAGGCTGTGTGTAGTCTTGCTTTTTTTAGTGAGAATGTATAAGAGAAGGATTGGGGGAGACCATAGCTAGCTACATTATTGGTTAGGAGTGTGGAGTACACTGAAATTTATTGAGATTCTTGGTAGGGTCCCCCTGCACCTCACCATACAGTATTCTAGCTCTCTTTGTTTCTTGTTTGGCACAATTTGATTTGTTGGTAGGTGTCCTACACTGAATTTTTTGGGTCCCCCACGGCACATGGGTTGTTCTTTGACAAATTTAATGCCTCTGTCTTCTCTTCTTCCATTATTAGGGAAGAAAATATGTGAGGAAAATGGTATGTAAGTGAAGAAGGAAAATTTGAATTGATGTAATTAGGATTTTTTTAAAGAATGTAGGCGAAAAGTCAGTTCGAGTATATAGTGTTATTATACACTAGCATGTAACGAAATAGAGTCTTGTATCAGTCGACCTAAGAAAGGTGGTTAGAGAGTTATGCTCAAATTCTGACACTAAAGGATAAGGTTTGATTTCGAATAGTTAGAGACCAAATAAATTGAATAAGAATGAAAAATTCTAAACAAGTTCGACTTCTAATGGGAAATTGATTGTTGAAAAGCACTCTAACATTAGGGATAAGATTTAATGTTTGAAAGTTATGGATTAGGTTTATCCTGTTAGGTTTTGATTTTATCTGACAAAGATTTGTAACTCGAGAAGAATACAACTAATAATGAGAATTAGTGGTTGGAAGGGATTCTAGTACAGTGATGGAGAACCTCTATTTAAAGGAACACACTCCAAGGGTACATGAGGTAGATTGTAATTTATTATCATGAGCATTGATATTGCAAGATTGAGGGCTAGTACTTGCTTATCTATCGTAGTTTATTCCCGTAAACTAGAAGCAGAGGGTCATTTGATGGAGTTTTTTCTTGCAAGAAAGATAGTCAGAGAACAGGAAAATCTGCTAGCTTGAAGGAGAGGATTAATTTTTCATGCATAAAACTTATAGAGAAAAATAATGACGTCGTGCCATTTTCCAAATCGTGAATGTACATGTTGAGTTTGCAAAGCCTGATTCGATTTTGGTTGTCACTTCGTTGACTATGATGAGGTTTAACTTGATCGGTTAGATCGCAAGGTTCCAAGAGGCCCCCGAAAGCTAGACAGGGCTCTAGATTATAAATATGTGACATGCACAACAACCGATATATCTCGTACTATTCGATCGTCATTCAATATATAATGAAACTAGTATGATCTGTGAATGTACCCAATCACACCTTTTGACAAACCATGAAAAATCTACGTATACTTCTTTGTGTTTGCATTCTCTGCTTGATTATTTCTTCGCGTTCTGTGTATCTGTGTGGGCAATTCCATAAGATAATTATGCAAAGTCTTATCTTCAATAACCCATACCTCATCATGCATAGATGAGCAAGGGTCTTGCAGTCTTGCTCAAGTTCAAAACACGAAAAAAAAAAGAGCCAAGTGCTTGTAAATTTTTTCTAGTACACGACCTCCCCCCTCCCCGGGGGACTTGAGGGCGATGTCTCACACAATGAGGTCGTGCTATTCTTCGTGTAGTGCCCTCTTCCTATTTTTGAGAGAACAAGTATGAGTTGGAGGAATCACAATTAACAGCATATAAAGCTTGAAATTTATCAAAATTTGTACGAACTCTTCATATGACAACAATATATATACACATACATATAACATATATATGTTTTGTAGGGGCTGAAGGATGGTTGGGGAGGTGGAGGAGGGTTGTGGACAGTTCCAGAAATGAGCATCAGCAATGGCAGTATTGGAGACATGAAAGTGAAAACAGAGGAAGTCATACTACAAGGAGGAGGAGATCAGTGGAAACAACAAGGGGGCTTGAGAGAGGCAAGTATGTTGAGATATAAAGAGAAGAGGCAGAACAGGCTGTTTTCGAAACGTATCCGATACGAAGTTAGAAAGCTCAATGCCGAGAAGCGTCCCCGTATGAAGGTAAATCTGTTTTCTAAAAACGAGAGCGTTTCAGTTTGGAGGAAAAACTCAAATCGAACTGGTGTGCAATTTAGAAACCAAAATTGAACCGAATTAATTCGGTCCAGTTTGGTTCCGGTTTGCTCGGTTTCGATTTGGTTTTTTATTTTTCTATTTGGTTCAATTTTTTTCGATTTTCAGTCACAACCCTACTTATGTAGAGTTTACGAAGTTTTATATGGTTTCTTCACTTTCGTTTCTAAAATAGAAAGTCTACATACACTTTTAAAACACAGATCCATCCAAAACCATGCAATGCACGTAAGACCCACATTATTTTAGAAGATTCTACTTGCATCAGACAATTGTGGACACGTTTGTGTTCGGACATGTGTATTAAAGGTGTCTGTAAACTTGCTCTTTCTACAAACAAAAGTGATTTATGAAACAAAATAATAATTCACAGGGTGTAACAGGTCCAATTTCGAGAGAAAACTCAGGCAGAACTGGTGTGTTTGATTTAGGAATTTAGAAACCAAAACCAATCGAACTTCTTCGATCCGATTTGATTTCAATTTGTTCACTTTAGGAACTAATCCAAACCGATGTGCATCAGACTGTTTCAAATACGTTTGTATCTAGTTATGTATATTAAAGGTTTGTATGAACTTGCTCTTTCTAGAAACGAAAGTTATTTACGAAATAGATTTCTCGTAAACAAAAGATAAATTTATGTACAAATGTGTAACCAGTCCGGTTCGGTCTGGTTGGAGGTAAACTCAAACAGAATTAGGGTATTCGGTTTGAGAATTCAGAAACTAAAACCAAACCGAACTAATTCGGTCTAATTTGGTTTCCATTTGCTCCTCTTTTGTCCAATTTTTTGATTTTTGATTTGGTTCGGTTTTTTGGTTTTCACTTACACTCCTACTTACGTAGAATTGATGGAGTTTCATGTGGTTTCTTCACTTTTGCAGGGGAGATTTGTGAAGAGAAGTTGAAAATTTTGGGGAAGTTGGTAAATTAATATCTTAAATATAATGTTCCTTTAGTGTGCTCATTTTTTCTTTCTTTTTTTATTTCTTTGGATTTTTCGGTTATTGTAAAGGAATTAATTGAATAAAATGGGCAAAAAAAATAGGCCCCCACACTTTATATTTAATGTAGAGGTGTGGTAGAAATGTGTATAATAATCGGATAAAAACATCGTTGAATTGGACTTACTTTTAATGTCGACTTATTTGTCAGTTGCGTTGGGTCTATCGCTAGATTAAGAGTTATGAAATAAGTTTGTGGTAGTTTAAAGTTAGAATTGGCACAATATCACAAACAAATTTGGCTGTCTCATCTAATTTCTGAAACTTAGTCGACTTTCGAGTTGGAATATATTGCCCGTCATCTTCAAGGATTGGAGATGATCGAGTTCGGGTACAAAATTTTCAAATGACACCAACACTTGACACGGTGATTTTACATTATAATAGTTTTTTGCTTGGCAAAAGAAATAATTAGCATCATTACAAATGTTTCGAATGATACCAACAATCATGTCACTACTACAATAATCATTAAAGATGATCAAAAATTATCATTAAATGTGAAAGATGATATTAAAAGTTTTCAATTTTTAATGACTGTTTGCAACTGTCATTGATATCTATACATATGACACTTTATAAGTGTCATTAAAAAATATAAGATGACAAATTATAATTGTCATCGTTAATTATAAATATGACAGTTAGAAAATGTCATTAAAAATAACACTATTATTTACTCAATATGACCAAAATACTATTATCTTATTTTCTTCTCAAGTTTTGAATTTTGACCTTCCACCCAACCAACACCTTGCGCATATCTTTTTTGACCACTACATCAAACATAATATTAATGAGATATTTACAATATCTAATATATGTGTTCAACACCTTACGCAAATTTTTTGTTTCAATGTCAGTTTTAATCAAAATTGACATTATAAAGGACGATTATATGACATTTTTTTTAGATTAACATAAATACTTATTCCAGTTTTTTCAATGATAGATTTGCAAAAACTGACATGTTATTTAAGTACTATTGTAGTGGTGATAACAGTTTTTTTTGTAAACTGACATTAATACTTATTTTGATTTTTTCAATAACAGATTTATAAAAATTGACATCTTATTTAAGCACTCTTGTAAACTGACATTAATACTTATTTCAATTTTTTCAATGACAGTTTTATAAAAACTGACATTATAAAAAAATTATTTTGTTTCAATGTCAGTTTTAATCAAAACTAACATTAAATAGATTCCCATAAAATTTTTACTATTTAGTTTCGATGCCACTTTTATTCAAAAGCGACATCATAAAAGGGATTGGTAACATTAGATGACAGTTTTGTTTGTAAACTAACATCAATAATTATTCTAGATTTTTTAATGACATATTTTCAAAAACTGACATCTTAGTCAATTTAATTAGTAATGTCATCTTTAGTAATTATTGTAGTCATTGAGACGGTAATTTTACATCATACTATTTTTTTGCTCGGCAAAAGAAATGATTGGCATCATTACAGATGACATAGGATCACGATTAGATCAGTACCCGAGCCATTGACAATCATGTGCCACTTGAACCTCGAAAGAAATCTAATGTTGACAAGAAACTCACAATTAGGTACAAAAACTTAACCAAGTTGAGGACAAACATAGAAATTTCAAGATATCATATCCATGCCCAAAAACTAAAAGCACTTAACCCCACAAGCTTTTACTTTTAGATAAAAAGAAAAAGAAAACCCTAATAGAAGAAAGTGTTAACGAAATCCCACATCACCTAAATTACTCTCTTTTTTACTGCTTATAAGTCTTAGCCAATTCTCCTCTCAAACCGTCTTCTGAGATCACTTAGGCCCATGATTTATTTCAACATAGTATCAAAGCCAGGCTTACCCTTCGTGTGGGGTCTTCTCTCTACTGACTCTTTGCACTTTTTTCTTTTTCCACTCTTTGTGTAAGGAAGGATGTTAGCGAAGTCTCACATCACTTAGGTTGCTCCTTCTTCCACTGTTTATAAGTCATAGACAACCCTCTTCTCTCAAATTGTCTTTTGAGATGCCCATGGTTTATTTCAACATGATATCGGCATGAGGCCTAAGTCCATCATGTGGGGTCTTTTCTCTAATGATTCTTCGCTCTCTCTTCTTCCCCGCTTTGCATGTGGAGAGTGTTAGCGAAGTTTCACATTGCCTAGATTGCTCCATCTTCCGCTCCTTTAGGATTGCATGTGTTGGCACAAATTTATGTCCTTGGTAACACAATGTGCTATTTGGTAATTAAGGGAAAACCTTCAATCCATCAACAAGCATCCAAGATTTGTGGAATCTGTTTCTATAGATGCAAAGAAACCTACATCAAGATGCAAGACAACGCAACATGACCCATGTAGTTAGCAATAGTTGAAAATAGTGCAAGTGACAACAACGGTTTCGATTTAGATTTAGATTTTCACAAGAAATAGAAACTTTCACAAAAAATCAAAGTTCTTAACAAAGACCTTCCAAAATAAAAAATAAAAAGAGGTAAAACCTAGTGGGGATTAATTTGAAGATCTGTGAGGCAAGTCAGGCCATGGGTGATGTCAATGTGCGGTGATTGGGGCTGAAGCATAAAGGAACTTCAGGTGAAGAAGACGACACAACTTTAAAAAAAAACTAAGAAGATATGCTACGTGGTGTGTCTATTAGATTTTAATATGTTTTAAGATAAGACAAGTCGGGGGGCACGGGCTGGACACTCATAGGGGCACAGCAGGATACTTTTCTATAGTTTAATAATTTTCTGGGCTTAGTATTTACAATTTTAAGACATATTGGGTCAAAAGTATAGTATTTAATATTTGTTTAATTATGTACACACGCATACACCATTGGTGCAATAATGTATTTGATAGAAGCCCGAACAAAAATATTTACTGGTTATAATGTAGATATTCATAATTGAAAAACTTATTTGAAGAAGGATCCAACTTCTCTATAATTCACGTGCTGTTTGTGGGGATAGTCAAATCTTCATGTCGATAATCAATGGTTCAAATTTGTTGTATCGATAATTCTTTTTAATAAATGTAAGTCATTAAAAATACTTTTAAACGATCGAAATTGCAAGGACTGCTTCTTCCAGTCCATGCTTGAACTATAGAGAAGCTATTTTCTTTAAAGGAATGATGTGTCTTTTGTTGTGTCTATTTCAGTATTCTTAAGAGTTATATTTCTTATGGAGTCGTCCGAACACACAAACACACACGTACAATCACACGAATAAACAATTAAGAAAGAATGCAACCACAAAGCACGATACATAGATTTTATGTAGTTCCTCAGAGGTGCAAGTGAGTACATTCACGGATCAAGCCAAGTTGAACCTTGTCATGATCAATGCACGCAAAATGAATCAGTCTTCACAAACCTAACAATCTTGTCCTGTATCAGTGTCTGTCTCTGCGTCGTGTTCCATAAGCATCCGATTGTATTACATGAGTTCATATAACATAGGATAAAGTGCAATTAATCATTAATATAAGAAAGATAATGAAGTTGTAACGCCTCAATTTCTCAAAACATTAAATAATTTATTAAACTCGTATTTTATTAAAATGACAAGAATTACCAAATTACCCCTTGGAGCTTACAATTATTTCTTAACATTAAATTAAGTGGAATATTAGAGTGACAATCTAGGGGTACGACATCCAAGCAAACAATTCCTCTCGATCGACTCTCGGTATTTCTTACACAGGTGGCTCCTGCATCTGCACATCTCCATCTGGCATGAAACGCTAGGGGTAAAGAAGTTGCACCGATGAGTAAAGAAACTCAGTAGATAAAGTTATCCGAAAAATCAAACCCACAAGTGATGCAACATACAACAGTTATAACGCTAAACAGTTGAAATATTAAGCATGGAATAAAGCATAATAGTAAGTAGCGAGCATAAGTACAAACACCGTGGTAAGACTTATTAGATCCTTTAAGTTCCTTGGTATACCATATCCTCCCTTAGACACTAGCATAGGGCCCTTAATTGGCATTGACCAGTCCTTACCTATCTAGGGTCACAATTCGTATCATAACTCGACAAACAAAGAACCTTTTATTGTTCTCTCAAGTCAATACCTACCTCACCCTATCTAGATCCAGTGAACATGACGTCACTAGGTCCAATCTCTACGTATTTTAGTTGCTTCTTCTTATAGACTCAAAGATGCGCAGCACAGTAGTTGTCATTCTCTCTGAGTTCGAAGCTGCCTTCGTAGACGTCCCAAAAATCACTCTCTACCATCTCCAACTCCTCATAGTAGGGGCTCTTAAAACAAAATCACAATTGATATCTCAAACCACAACAACATGCCACATAAGGCCAACCACGTCAGGTTATCAATTTCCATTATACTTTCCATACAAGTTTCTACAGTGTTCTCTATCTTATAACGCATACCCAATATCCTCCGCTGCATTATTCAGGTGTCGTTCGAACTAGTTTCCCTAACGTATTTCTAGGTTTTTCCGTTAAACCCCAATTACACATATCATGTTCAATTATTTGAAATATATATAAATTCTACTAACAACGCAATGGTTACAACATCAACCATCCATAAACCTCGGGCAACATAATGGCTGAACCCGGTATCACCAACTACAATAATTTCCTCAACAATCACAACACATGTATACAATGCCTTATACATCCACAATGTAAACATGTTTCACCTTCATGGATCAACAACGACAATTCCGTGCACATAACGTCTATAAGTGGATACATGTGCGAAGTGTGAGACTTCATAAACAGTACTTAAACAGTTTGTAAAACAAAGCCTGGAAACATAAAACATAGTCTCGAATTAATCCAAACAATTTGCCAAAAGTACTGTCTGTTTTTCAACAGACCGCTTGAACAGCCTATAACTTGCTCGAGCGAGCTACTGAATTATAGAACTGAAAAATTGGACCACTAGTGAAAATCTGACAAAATACAAAAGCGAGCCTTCATTTTTTTTCAGATTTTGGGTTAGTGTTCTAGCACTTTCTACGCACTAACAGATTAAAACACGGGCAGATCATAGATTTCAACAAATTAACTACTAGAAATGATAATACACGAATCTAACATTTTTTTCCTAAATCAATTGATCATAACAAATCACAGAACACATAAAAATTTGATGATCTTTATCAAAATTAAAAAAACAATAAGAACAACCCTAAACATGCATAACCAATCTAATCATGCTTGTAATTCAAAATTAACGACAAGAACCAAAACCTAGGATTAGTAGGTAACTAAACCTACCTCAATCCGAAATATCAAACGAAGAACAACCATAATTCGTCGGAATCAAAGTGGATAGAACCTCCCTCCTAAGAACTTGCAAGTACTTCGACATAAACTCAAAAAACTTTATCCCAAACTCTCTCTATACCTCTGATTTCGTAAGATGTAAAAAGAAATACGTATAACCCTCTAGTTTAAATATAAATCTCAACCCCGAACGCGTAATCATGGCCATCAAGTCGCAACAAAAACAATTCTGCCATCAAATCATCATAACTTTCAGATCTCAGCAGTTTTGGAATTTCAAACGACCGCTCGAGCGCAAGGCTGACCCCAAGTTTTCGGGGACCTTAGGTGAAATTTAAAAAAGGGGCCTTTATATTTTCTAAACGTAAAAAATATATATATAATAATTTTCAAGACAACATCACAAAAATTACATAATATTATAAAATATCACAAAAATACAAATCCAACACTAAAAGGGACCCTTTATATTATCTAATATATTTTGTTTCTTACTTTTTGGACTATCAAAGAAAATTTGGACCATGAATAGTTCGATTGGGCCTTTTTTTAGTTGTTTGCTTGGAACTCAAAAATAATGCTCTTAAAGAAGAAATGAGTTTAAAAAAATCGAGTTTATTTATTCCTACTTAGTCCAATACTAAATTTTAGTGGGGGCCCTAAATTATGGGTCATTTTGGGGGCCATAGGTAATAGCCTCTTGGGCCTTGCCATTGGGCTGGCCTTTCTTGAGTGAACTAGCAAAATTAAATTAAATTTTTTTGAATTAAAATATTAAACAATAACAGTATAATAATTATTTAATGGTTAAATAATTAAAAAATAAATTATAAATTTTGGGGTTATTATAGAAGATAATTTTAAAATTGACCAGATATCTCAATTTTAAAAAAATAAATAAATAATGAGGGCTTAAGGCCATAAGGATGTGTCATACCTTGTTGATTGATAGAGTCATGATATGGAAGAAATTTGTTGATAGAAGAAAGAGAGAGCACAAAGCTACTCATACACATACAACTTTTATGTGCACGATCAGTTGTGCTCTCTATCTTCTGTCAACCAAAACAACACAATCACTCTCATCACCGGACGCGAGAACATCACGCAGCAAGATCCCTGAGTCTCTCATCACACCTTCAAATAATTTCTCAAACACTTTGTCTCCCTCCTACAAACAAGAAAAATTAAACCCTAATTCCCCATGAGAAAGGGAAAAGAAGAAATTCTTTTCAGAAACATGTCAGCGAAATCATACGCATACGTACTGAAGATTAATACGAGAGTAGTTTCCGTTGTATCGAAGAACGATTTTGCTACACCAACTTGGTGGAGAGGAAGAATTTTTCCAGCAAACAGTCTGTTTCTTTGGTTGGAAAGTTGAAATTTTCAAGAGATGGGTATTTAGATATGCTTTCAGAGTGTTGAAAGGCTAGTTAAGCTAGTGGATGGGATGCCACTTCTAATTGACTGAGTTATGGAGAGAGAGAGAGAGGAGAGAGAGAGAGAGAGAGCTATCCATGGCATCGGACAAAAGGTAATTAGGGTGTGGGAATTCATGGGATGCCCCTTCGAGTTGTTTGACCTCATGGATACCAAATTAAGAGGCTGTTTGGCTTCCAGACTATTGCATTTAATATTTTATCATTATTTCAGTTTTGGTGTTTGGCTATCCATTTAAAAATGGATTTAAAAAAATAAACTGAGAAATGTATAATTTTTTAATCAGCTCCGGAAGAGATTTTTTGAACCTTTATACGAATTTAAGCAGTACCCTTTTACAAAATTTATTCTTTGAATTATTATTCTGTATTGATAAAACGGTTTTGATCTTCTTTTTGCCTGACCTACAAAAGAGCTTGACACTAACGTGGTATCTCACCAACACCCATCTGATGCCTAAGTTAGCTTTAAGATGGAGGAAAAATTAAGGATGTAGAAAAGAGAAAGACTCTGTATTGAATTGGGCAAGATGTTCATACCTTGTACCACAGGAAATTCTTTGGTTATATAAGGCTAGTCCTATATTTTAGCATCTTTGCGAGATTATAGAAAGTGATTAATCTTATCCTATTAGAGAATAAGTTAACTGAATATTCTTCTTATGCTTATCTCCATCTTAGACATGCATATATATATCTACTTCGCAAGGATTAACTTAACTTTGCCCAGATAGGAGTATGCTTGGAGAATGTTCCCCATGTGTGCAGTGGAGTATAAGGGGCTCCATCAACTTCAATTTACCTTATTTAGTCATATTGAGAACACGGGTTGACTGAGTAAAACGTTAAGCTGAGCAGAGTATATGATCAGCTGAGCAGAGTACGTGCTCGACTCAGCTCGTCAATTATGCTGCTCATCATGTACTTTTATAGATTTTCATTATAATCTAAAGATTTATAAGTTACAATCTAGAGGTTAGAATCTAAAAAATAGTTGATTCTCAAATACTCTTAATTGACATGAAATTGAGGATATTAGTTAATTAACTCAAATACCTTATTGAAATAATTACACATTATTGCTTTCTATCGTTGACAAAAGAGAGTTGACCGCGAAGGAATGTGTAGAGTTTTTTTTATCAATTTGACCCCAAATTTTAACTATGTCCCTTTTTATCAAAGAAATGTCTTTTCTTCAAGACTTGAGAGCTAAAAATACAAATATTTAATTTTTATGAAAAATTGTTAAAAAAAAGTCTATTTTTAAAGTCGGCTCTTTGCGACCCAGGTTATAGCTAGTATGTTTCAATAGTTGGACTTTTCATCTGCTAAAACATTACGTGAGCTGAGATCAAAGCGACGCGAGACAATTTGGTCCTTATCCGAAAAGTTGGCAAGTGGCTATTGGTTTGATTAATTGGCTTAGTGTGAGCATCAACTTCACATTGATTTTTTTGTCTAAATGTTGGAGAGGTCGTTTTAAGCTTTCATTTTCATAGAATTGTGACTTGCAACAGGTGTCGAAATCGTATTTGCCGATTTAACCAAACACCAAAGACTTTTTACAATATTGTTTTCATTAAGAAAAAGGAAAACTTTACACACAACATCTACATCTCATTAACATAAAAGTTACCAAACTACACCTAACAATATTTTTAAAAAAATTAGGTGTTTTTTTATCTGCAAAAAACATATATTAATGTATAAAAAATATTACAAATATGTACCGGAAAAGCTAAGGTACTAACCAATGAAAGAAAGAAAACTGGAAATAGAGTGCAAATGCTACAAACCCGAGGTGTTAACTTAGTCTTTAGGACCCTCCTAAAGTTTCAGGTTCAAAATTTCTCAAGTGTTATTAGTGTTTATAGAGTCAGTTCATATAGGAATCTGCCCGAGCTGTAATTAGGCCTCCTGCTGGTGGAGATAGAATTTGGTCCACCAAAAATTAATCAATGTGCACATAAATTGAACTAGACACTCTAAGTTATAAAAAAAAAAAAAAAGATCTTGGTTTCGTACTGCTGTTTTCCATGAAGAGAAAGAAACACAAGATCTACATCTCATTAACACAAGAGTTACCAAAATTTACCTTAAAAAAAAAAAAAAAACCAAACTCCACCCAAACTATTTAAAAATGATTTGGGAGCTGAGAAAGTGATACAGAAGTGAAGAAAGAGTAATCAATACTGATTTGGTTAGAAATTTTTCCTCCAAACCTAACCGGTTACACCCTTCATGATGATTACTCCAACTAAACCTTTTTCTTAAGGTAGGTTAGTAGAGAAATTACAATAAGTTGGATTTCTAGTAGTTTATACACTAATGGACCTATAAGGAGGCCCAATTGTTTGAACTCTTGCCAAGCCCATGAGTTCCTCTTGCCAAGCCCATGAGTTTCCTCTCCAATAGAACATCTACATCTCATTAACATAAGAGTTACACCTAAACAAAATTTTCAAA